>LNAC01001881.1:73649-84200 GCA_002007465.1 Ailurus styani
GTGTCTACTTGGTGGTGGTGGTACAGGGTGTTGGAGACGTCCTTCCTCCTACACACTCTTCCTCTTCCTCAGTCAGCGGATTGCATGTATGGAGACTTGTTCATGCCTGAGAACTTTGTAAGCGATTCTGACTCTTTATTGGAGATACTGCTAACAATCCATGCTTGATTTGTTTTGATGGTTCAGACTGAGTGGTGGTCTTGTTGCTTGCTCATCTGTTTGATCCCTAGGACCCCTGCCTTCTGTTAGACATGTCTGTAAGTCTCTGTAGCTCAGGTCACTTATTGTGGCAATTGCCCTCACTTGGGTTTTGACAGTTCTGTACTGCTAAGCGGCCTCTTTGGCTTGGAGATCCCATCTTCCTCATTGTGATTAATGAGTCTCCCTGTGGAATGGCCTCTCCTACTGTCAATCCTGGTCTGTAGAGGAGAGATGTGGATGCCCCTCTTACCAGTTTGTTCCTTGTGGCCTTAGCAAATGGAATATCCTCCAGGCCTTCCAGGGAAATATAATCATTTGGTGGTTTTTCAGGCCTTACATAGAATATCCACTTTAGCATGTCTCTTCTCTCAGCCTTTTTCCATCACTGTGATCAGTTCTGGAATTTTAGTCTAATTTATCATAGGTCATGGCTTTCACCATGCTTCTTGGAGCCTTGCTAGTAGTAAGTTCACAAAAGCTCCTGGGGGTTTTGCTAAGGGCTTAGCTATTGTTTCCCAGAACAATGTGCCCAAAGTGATACTTTTTCTGTTATCTAACTTTATGCCTTGGCCCTCTTGACAAGGCACCCTCAGAATACAATCCCACATGTGTTCCTGCTTGTCCAGACTGGCTAGGTCTGGAAGTAGCTTTGGGGGAGAGTGTCTCATTGAGGGGGTTAACGTGGTCTCTCCCAGAGGGAGAGGCCCCTGCTTATCTTTAAGCCAAGCTGGGATGAGTGTTATTTCGATAGAAAGAAGTGGGTCACTTTTGTAGCCTTCAGAGTGTTCTGGTGATTCTGATCTGGGAATTTAAGATTTTTTCGTGGGCATCAATCCAGATATTTCATCTGTTCAGAGTCCCATTCTTTCCCCCACCAGGGACCTGACCTTGGCATAGAAGACCTGGCTTGGATGGGAGCGTAGCATTCTTTGGAGCTCAGCTACTAAGACAGTGAAGTCCTGAATCTTGTGCCTTAGCTTTCTCTGCCCTCTCTGCAGAGGAGAAGCCTTTTCATAGGTTACCAAGGATGCTGTCCCACAAAGCTTTTAACTGGCAAGTAATCTTTCAACTACTCATTATCTACCTCCCTGTCCCTGCCACCTCCTCTGTAATATCTAACATAGCAATAGCCAGATAATGCCATTGTCCTATAGCTGCTCCTTCCCCTGTATATTTCAGATGCCAGCTAATGCATTCCCTTCTATTAGTATACCATCCCAATTGACCAACGACGAAAGCTTTAAAAATGGAATTGTTATTCTGTTCCAGGGACATGTGTGCTTCACTTACCATGGGAAAGAGGGTCCCTTTTGCTATCTGGTAGATAGTGATCCATGATCCAGCTCCAAACCCCATCTTAGCACCTTTTCTGGACTATTCGTGGTACCAGGTGTTTAGATTGAGTCCTAAAGAGTAAATTCTGAAATGGGAGTTTTACCTGCAGAATGTTTATGGAAAAGTGCTCTTGCGATCACACCTTTATACTCCTTCATTGATCAGTCATTGCTTATTGGCCTTCTGGGAAAGGATGCGACCTTAGCTGGGGCAGCTCTTCTGCCAAAGCTATCTCTAAAGCCTGGGAAAACAAGACTTCTTTTGAAAGGCAGTCAGGGTGTGTATCAGAGTGACCAACAGGGTGGCTTATCACCAGTGCCATACTGAATAGCTCTGTGATCCTCTTTCTGAGCTTTCTGGGGGCACAACTACTCTTGATAAAATGCTAGCTCTCAAATACAATAAATTAACCTAGGCTATGCCTGTAGGTGTCACCAACAGCTGACTGGCATAAGACACCGGTAGAGAGAGAGAGAGAGAGAGAGAGNGAGAGAGAGAGAGAGAGAGAGAGAGAGAGAGAGAGAGAGAGAGAGATGGAGAGAGAGAGAGAGATTGGGTACGGGAAAGAGAAAAACAGAGTTACCCCTATTGACTGGAGCAGCAACTTGGGACCACATGGGATGGGTGAGGATGCCCATCCAGGACTACCCAGACTGGCTGGTGCCAGCTTCCAGTAAGTAGATGCTGTCCTGGGATCTGTCTCCGTGACAACTTGGCATGAAAGTCTTTATAATCAAGACTTTCAAAGATCCATCTTGTAGCCTGCAAGATTTGCTTCACTGCAAATTACTTTCAGGCAGTTGATCACGTGTCATAATCACAATGATGTAATTTATAGATTAAGATCACCAATGAAAAGTTGTTACACACACCCTTTGCTTCTAGGTCTTTACGGCACAGGCCCACGTCCCTGCCCTTCTCCAGAGTCTGATATCTATTGTCTTTAGGGCTTTCTCTGAGCTGCCTATACCCTCCCAGCATGAAGCCCCCAGGGCAGGTCCTTCCCCTGTGACTAAGCTTCCAAATGGGTGCTACCCAACAAGAGATGCTGCTGACCTTGGAGCCTGTTACTTCCTCGGTGATGCTGCTGGAGAAAAACTGCCCAAAGCAGTTTTGGGAGTTGCCTATTGCAATTCTGCAGAGGGGTCAGTTTGAAATACATAGGCACATTGTTACTTTATTGTCGTACATCATATTCAAACTAAAGCATAGCTTAATATAATAGTCCATTTAACTAAAGGAAAAAAGCGTAAAGCATTTTAATGTGTGGAATGTTGGTAAGAAAGTTCTGACTAAGCATATTAGAGGTTGAAGCACATACTGAGAATTTCTTTCCCTATTAAATTCATAAATAGCAATCATTTGACATGTAGACTCTAAGTCAGTAATTATAAGGCAAAATTACTTTTGATCTTTTTCTTTACATGGCTGATTTATTCTCCTACCTTGTCAGATGAAGAATTCTACCTTAAAATGTTCTTTTTTTTTTTTTCCAACATTTTCCTCTTCTTTATTCTCCTTGACAGGAAGATGACAGTAGCTCTATTGAATGGCAACAAGCTGAGCTATGTTATTAAATTTTAATCACTTTCCTGCCTGTGAAGTTGATAATTGGAGATCATTTAATAGAGCCTGCTGCTCTGTTGGCTCTCTGTAAATCCCAGCCATTTGTAAAAGGCAAAGAGCCCAGTTATCAGTATAACCCAAGCTCATCTGGAGCAAGGCTTTTATGCCAAATGTCCCAGTACCCAAATGCCGTGAGCCTGAGGACCTCCCTTGGGCTCATATTAAATTTTTTTTTTTCTTTCCCTTTAACCAATGGAACAGTTGTAACATCATGTCATGTAGAAATTGGCAGACCAGCCTTACTTATCAGAGACCAAGCAACTCATCTCCCTTGCTTTCTTTCCTCTTTCTTCTCAAATGGACACAAAAGCTGCCTCTAACTTCCTTTCACTTTGCTTTTGACAGCACGTGGGTGCGACAACTAACTGCAAACAGTCTCTCGACTGGTCCAGTCCAGAGCTGCTTTCATTTTATCTGTGAATTGGTGTCTCCTGTGGGCTTATGACTCTCCAGCCAACTGTCATGTACACTTCTTACTTCTTTTCATCCCATCTCAGGAGAGCCGGGCTGCTTTTTTCAAAGAGGATAATTCCTCTTTCTGTTCCATGAACCGTCCTTGACCTTCATCATAAGAAATTTCCAAGTGTGTAGAAGGAATTACATTGCAAAAATGTGGCTTAGGAACCTCATAGCTTAGAGTTTCTGATTCTGTACTTGAAAGGAAACTTGTAGCCCTCACACTCAGTATCTGTGCATTAGCAGGGGCTCTCATTCACTCATTCTTCCGTCATGTGTCCATGCGACATAGATTTATTTTGTTCTTGGCACTCTGCTAGCATTAAGGCAATAGCTGAGAATAAAAGAGGTGCGGTTCTTATCCTTGAGGAGCTTATAATCTGGTGAGGAGACAGACATCACATAAATAATTACATGAATATTTGATTACAGGTGTGATCATTGCTATAAAGGATGCATGCAGAATGAGAGCATGGAACAGGGAGACCTTGCCGTGTGCCAGGCACTGTGCCATGCCATTACAGCAGGCAGTCACGTCATGCTCACAGTCAGCCTGTTATCCTTGTTTTACAGAGGGGGAAACAGAGGCATGGAGTGCCATCCCAAGTCACACAGTCTGAAGGTAGTCATTCTAAGAGAATTCACTTTGTGCCACATCCTCACCAGTACTTTGTCATATCAGATTTTTAATTTTTGACAATTTTAATAGGTATGAAATTGTATCCTGGTGTGGTTCCAGAGAGAAAATGTAATTGTGGTAAACTATAGATCAGTGGCAAATATTTCCTTGGCCATAATGAAATATGAAAACTGATTTAACTGATACTGTGCAAGTATAGTCTTTGGAGGGTGTGGGGTAGGGACATGTGTGTTCCTATGTGTGTATACGTATGAGCACATGTGTGGGGGTGGCTGACGGTGATGATGTATGTGAGGCGGCCAATTCCTAGTTTTCCATAGAAGTCAATATGATAATGCTCAAAAATTGAAATATCAGGTACTAGTAGTAAACTTGTGTTATTTTAAAATATGGAAGAAAATACTAGAAAAAAAAAAGATGTGAGAATGTTTGCTTCTAGGGAGCAGGACTCGAGAAAGGGATGGATGATCAGGAGACTGCTGTTTCTAGTTGCAAATCTTGTCATTCTGCTTGTTTCCTCTCAATTCCATGAGCACTCAGGGGCACTCGGGCCCCCCATCAGTGCAACCCACAGCAGCATGGGAGCCTCCAGCCCCCCCTCACTACCAGAGCACCCTCACTGGGAAGATAGGAAGCAGCAGCAGTTTCTTAACTGAGGAGCTTGGGGTTGCTGCCACTCGCCGTCATCACCAGAACCCAGAAGTGGTGGATTCCCCATGTCTCCTCGAGCGGGTTGGTCCATGATGTGGTGCTGGGCTGGGCTTCTCATCCGTGTGGGTTTTATTTTATTTGAGATTTTATTTATTTATTTTGAGAGAAAGAAAGGAGGGGCAGAGGAGACATTCCCAAACAGACCCCACACTTGGAGCAGAGCTTGATCTCATGACCCTGAGATCATGACCTGAGCCAAAATCAAGAGTCTGATGCTTAACCAACTGAGCCACCCAGGAGCCCCTCTGTGTGGGTTTTAATGTTCGGCATCACCTAGTGCAGAATAAAACTGCTGGTGATGAATAAAGCTGGTGGAGAATAAAGCTGGCCGTCAATTCTTTGTGACTTCCTTTTTTCTCTCCTTTCCTCCCACCCTCCCTACTACCTTTTCTCCTTTCCCTCATTCTTTTCCTATATTAAATTAGAGAAAGGCATGCAGAAGGAGAAAAAGAGGAGGAAGTAGAAACCCTGCTGTTTGCCATCAGTTGGGAGCAGGAGATGCACTGAAAAGCCTCAATTAAGAAGAGCAGACATTTTGCTGTTTCCCTGGCGGACATTCCCCAGGCATCAGAGAACAGGTGCCCTCGGTTTTGTGGGGGAAGAGAGCACTCTCTTGCCTCTGCTGTCTCTCATGCTCTCTTTGTGTGTTAGGAATTTATTTCAGCACAAGTATGGGAGGAAGCCCAGATGAACTGTGGAAGCCCAGGGGATATGATTTTGGATTGGCAGGAAAATGTTTTTAGAGTATGGGATTTTCCAAAGCCTTTATAGTTTCATTGTTGTCTTCTTTGACTTAACTTGAAAGATTGATGGAGATTTACAAGCACAGGTGTTCAATCAGTCTGCTTCTAATGGACAAGAATTTTAATACATATGAAAGTTCTACTTATAGCATTGGTACTTTACCTCTTCAAGTTTCATCTTCTGTGCAGTCCTGGAAAACACCCTCTTTTCAGGGTCTCTGCTCCTAGTTATTCCCTCCTTTACCTTCTATCCATTCATTCAACAAATACTTAATGAGCATCTATTGTGTCCTGGCATATTCCAAGCACTAGATATATCCTGGGCAACAAGGAACATAAGGTCTTTGCCCCTGTGTATCCTCCCTTTGAGTAGAGGAAGACAAAAACCTAAATAATGAACAATGAACAAATACCGATGAACTCCATGAGAGCAGGGTGTCAGTTTTTGCTCATAGTTGTATCCTCAGTTCCCGGCACAGGGCTTGGCAAATGGTAGCTGCTCAAATATTTGTGAAATGAATAAACAGATGAACAGGTGGTAAGGCAGTGTTGGAAGTGACAATGAACATTTGGCAATGAAGACAGGGAGAGAAAGGATGTTAGCTGGAACAATGGCTGATTTTATATTTATTTTCAATGTCATAGACAAGGGATTCCTGGGCATAGTTATAGCCTCAGGAAAGGAAACCTCTAAGGAGGACTGATGAAGATGGTGGAACCAGAGAGTAACTGATAGAAGGAGGTCCTGGGGAGGTGGTGGGGAGGATGAGCAGAGTGTTGGGGACAAGGAGGGGAAATGGGGAGAAGGGGGCAGAGCTAGCATGGGGTCCAGTCTTCTGAGTACCAAGGTGTGCTCGGTGTTTAGGAGTATGTTTACCGGTAGCCATCACAATAACCATTTGGGATAGATACTATAATTCTCAGTTTACATGTGAGGTGACTGAAGCCTAAGAGGTGAAATCACTAGCTGAGGTTCCCAAGTGAGTAAGGGGTAGCACAGATGGATTTGTGTTGGAAGGTGGATTTAGAGCATTAGGCTATGCTGTAGGCAGATTAGAGTTCTGAGCCTTAGTGAGGAGCTAGCATAGGTGAGGGGTCAGGTGGGCTTTGGAGATTGTGTTTATGTTCGACCCCAAACGCCAACAATTTTAGAGAGTGAGGTAACTGGATTGCAATACTAGCTTTTTTTTTTTTTTTAAGATTTTATTTATTTATTTGACACACAGAGAGAGATCAGATCACAAGTAGGCTGAGGCAGAGAGAGGGGAGGAAGCAGGCTCCCCGCTGAGCAGAGAGCCTGATGTGGGCCTCAATCCCAGGACCCTGAGATCATGACCTGAGCTGAAGACAGAGGCTTTAACCCACTGAGCTACCCAGGTGCTCACAATACTAGCCCTTTTAAAATTGGGACAGGGGTTTATAGGTTGTCATGATTGTGAGCAAGGAGGGCAACTTCTTTCTTTTGAAAAGAAAGCTGTTATAGTTCTGTGTATATTGTCAAAGTATTAGTAATTTGGGGAATTGTTTTTGTTCTTTTGTATCAGGAGGTGGATTAGTTGAGCTTAATAAAAAGTCTGAAGAGGTGATATGTGTGGGCCTTAAGAGCTCCGACCCTGTAGGCAGAGAGCCTTGGTTTAGATCATGATTCTTGTGCTTCCTAGGCAATTTGTTCCATCTCTCTGAGCCTCAATTTCTTCATGTGTAAAATGACAGGTTGTGAGGTTAAATGTGACAGTGCAAATCTATACTCTTAATGCAGGGAAAACTCTTTGACAATGGGACTTCGTTATCATTCCTGTTATTTTCTTTTAGGTATGTCTTAGTCACCATAGGTTGTTACAACAGAATACCATAGACAGGGTGCTTGTAAACAATAGAAATTTATTTCTGGAGGTCAGAAAGTCCAAGATCACTGTGCTGGCTGGTTCACTTCCCTGGTGAGGACTCTGTTCTGGCTTGCAGATGCCGGTTCCCTGATTGTGTCCTCATCTGACAGAATGAGGGAGAGAGCAAGAAAGAGAAAGAGAGAGAGAGAGCACGCAAGCTCAGGCAAGTGGGCAGGCAAGCTTTTCTGGTGTTTCTCTTTATAAGGGCACTAATCCTATCAAGGGCCCCCTGATCATGATCTCATCTAAATCTAATTACCTCCTAAAGGTCCCGCCACCAAATACCATCACATGGTGGGGCAGGGCTTCAACACATGAATTTTTGGGAACACAATTCAGTCCATAGCAAAGCATAAATGCATTCTGAGAGATAGTGAATCTGAGATTCTGAAACACACAGTTTGAGAAGGAAATGATGAAGTTGTGTGAGTTTTTTGTTGCTGTTGTTTAGTTCATTTGTGAGACCTCTTTCTGAGCAAAACCCTCAATTATATTGAGCTCATTACTCTGAGGCTGACACAGATACTTTATCTGGCAAATAAAATATGGGTTACAAGTGTCAGGAAGCCTAGGGAAAATCCTTTCCTTCTCATTTCGTTTATTTAGTTGCCTGATTTGATCTTCTTTGGAGTGATTGGCTTAAACGTAGAATTTATTGTATTGGAGATCCTGGACTGTGGGTGTATACCCAGCTCTAGATTAGACGTTCATTTACTGTTATCTTTTCCCTGAATTACTACTTGTGAAGCGAGAAATGCTTTGTATTTAAGTATTTTTCCCTCACCCTGCCAAAATATCAAAGTAATGCACACTACTTCTCCCTTGAAAATTAGAAAGCTCCAGGATTTGTATATGAAGTCATATCTCTATTTTCCTTATTCCTTACACATGTAGGAGTGTGTGTTTCTTATTTTGATGGCAGTCACCACAATATGCACTGAGACGGTTCCTGGCCCAGTGAATTCATGGGTAATTTATTTTTCTTCTCTGCAGTAGCCTATGCTGTAGGGTCTCTCATATTCCCTCATTAATTTAACAATATTTGTTGAGTGTCTGTTATCTATCAGGCATTATTTCAGCTTTGGGGGGGATGCGGCAGTCAACGCAAAAAAGTCCTGCCCTCATGGAATTAATCTGGTTGATGTCCGTGATGTTCTGCTTAAAATGGACTCATTTTCTACCTTTTGTGGAAATCTACCCGATGGTAGATTAACTAACCAATTGGTTAGATTTCCACTCAGTGAATCTTAAAACTGTTTAATTATCTTGCACAAAAGCATGTAAATCAAGTTATTAAGACAGGATTGGATTTAGAGAACATTTTCACATTTGTCAGTAAGGTTTTCACCTTAGTAAGATATATAAAATTGTAAGATATGTAAAATTAGGAGACATAAGGAGCATATAACTCTCTCTACTGGCCTTGTTGGAGTGAGTAACCGTATTGGTCCGTTTGGGCTGCTGTAACAGAGCACCGTGGACTAGGGAGCTTGTAAACAATGGAAGTTTTTTTCTCACAGTTCTGTAGTCTGGGAAGTACAAGATCGGGGTCTCAGCAGAGTTGGTATCTGGTGACAGCCTGCTTCCTGGCTCATAGATAGCTGTCTTTTTGCTGTGTTTTCATGTGGTAGAAGGGAGACAGTCTTACCTCTTTAGCCCTTTCTAAGGGCACTAATAGCATTTATGAGGGATCTGCCTTCATGTCCTAATTATCTCTCAAAGGTCCCATTGAACCATCCCTTTGGGGATCTAAGCTTCAACGTGTGAATGTTGGGGGGACACAAACATTCAGTCCATTGCAGTAACCAAACTCTTAAATATCATTTTAATATTTTATTTTCATAGACCTTGTGCTTTGTTCTTTTTCCCCAAGTTAAGAAAACATTGTATAAATTATCCTCATATTATTTAATCTCCTTGGGTGGGATGTTAAAGTTTTGTATCATACGTATGATGCTATGAGAGGCCAAATGTATTTCAAATCATTATTAACAGCATTATACTGGTTTGATAGAAACTTGGTAAGTTAGGGCAGTGAGATTTGTAGGTGATAGAAAAATAAATCTGTGACCATATCATGTATTTTTAATAAATGATAACATTTTCTTCTGAAGGTAGTTGGTCACTATTATTCCTCTTTACACCTTTCCTTGTTGACTGAATTCAGATGAATAGTTCTTCACTTTATTCAGCTGGTACCTGTCAAAAATGAAATAATAGAACGAACAAGGTGTGAAATTGAATAATGAGTCTACACAGGATATATAGCTACCAGTTAAAGTCATGTTGTGAAGTCGTGTTTGCTTAAATAGATTACTCTCTTATTTTTAAAGTGTCTTAATAAATGTTTTAGCCAAATTAATAAGTACATCTTCTTAATTCAGAGCACGAGCAGTGACATGCAAGGAGATCGAATTTCAGATTATTTGAGGTTTTTTTCCCCCTCTAACTTCTCTGCATGTCACTACTGGTTTCTTCCTACTTCCTTTCACTCGTTTTTATGTGAAATTTCTTTGTTTAAAGACATCTTAGGACAAACGTTGCTATGAAAGTTATTATTTTCTTGGGAGATAGAAACATCCTAGTCTTTAGTTGTAGACTTTATGATGGCTACATCAACACCAATATCACTTAACTTGGCAAAGCAGGAGGATGGTGGTGTTGGGCACGAAGGGAGCAGAAATTTTGCTGCAGCATTTGTTACTGGTACAAGTCAAACTAACAAAATATTATAATATCATTTATTATTTGTGTATTTGAACTCAGTGCTTAAGTGATATTAATATAGTCATATCAACTTTCTTTTGATAAGTATTTGAACGGTATATTTTTCCCCATCCGTTTAACCCAACTATGTCTTTATATTTAAAATTAATTTCCTTTAAAAACTATACAATTTTGGGCGCCTGGGTGGCTCAGTGGGTTAAAGCCGCTGCCTTCGGCTCAGGTCATG
>LNAC01001882.1:0-37237 GCA_002007465.1 Ailurus styani
TCCCTGCAGGGGCTTCACCCCCCGCTTGGTCTCTGGGGCGACGTCCCTCAGTGGAGCCAACCAACTTCTCACAGTTCCGAGTCTGTGCTCCGCTGCTCGCTCTCTTGCCGGCAGCCGGCCCCTCCCCCCGGGGTCTATCTTCCCGNTCACTTCTCCGCACGTCCTACCTTCCAGAAAGTGGTCGATTTTCTGTTCCTAGACTTGCTGCTCTTCTTCTCTTTGATCTCCGGTAGAATTTGTAGGTGTTCAGAATGGTTTGATAGCTCTCTGGGTGAATTCCTGGGACCTGATGATAATCGGTCTCCTACTCCTCCGCCATCTTGCCGCTCTCCCCAGGAGTGGTGAACTTTTAAGAATAGGGAAAAGATACCAGGGATGTGTGTACTGAGGAAAGACCCTGTGAGGACACAAGGAGGGGGGCCCATCTGCAAGAAACCAAACCTGCTGGACCCTTAACCTTGGACTTCCAACCTCCAGAACTGTGAGGAATACATTTCTCAGTCTAGCATTTTGTTATAGCTGAACACTGAAACAGGACAAGATTCATAATACTACAGAGTTCCAGATCCCTAAGAACATTGCCTAAGAGGGCCTGAACTGAGGCTTGAGCTGGTGGTTTAGTAGTAGGAGTAGTTGCTGTTGCTGCTGCTTCTCTTATTCTTGGCTGCTCTTGCACTCTCTCCTTATTCCCTTGCGTTATTTTGGTGTGTTTTGTGCTCTGAAATTTTGCACCTGGCTCTACGTAGGACCTCAAAAAGCCGGACCGTCTGGTGCTTATATCTCTTGATGGAATTTTTAATATGTTTACCTCACAAGATCTGTAGAATTATTCTTTCCCTTCTCTGGATCTGCACAAATAAATTAAAAGTGAGCAGATTATTATGGACAAGCATTGTGAAGAAAGAATAACTTGTACAAACACCAAGAAAATATTGCATCCAAGTTATCTTTAAATGTTTTTAGATATGTGGGTTAAATTGCCCACAATTCATTTGTTGAACAAAAACTTATGCATGAACAGTAGACATTATGTGCCAGAAAGGTAGTATGCTAGGAAAGAGAGAACTGCTAATCTATACATTTACATTTACATCATGCCAGGGGATATGACAATTACTTCACAGACATTAATACTTTTGATCTGCACTAGAACATTGTAAGATCTGCATCCATTTTATGGGTAAAGAAACTGATAAATGAGAGTAAACAAAAGAGAAGGAGCTGGTCTAGAGGTGAGGATGGTGTTTTCTGTTGTCTCAGAAATGTCTCAGTATCTTTGCCATCATCTGATGGCAACTAGCTGTGTGATTTTAGTCAGATTTCTTTTTTCTCTGAATTTCATTGCCTTACTCGGAATGGTCATAATTATAGAACTGTTTCATAGGGTTGTCGTTTATGTGAATCACTTTGCACAATGTCTGAAATATGTTCTGTAAACTGTTCATAATTCCTCAAATAAAACATTTCTTTGTCAGCCTAAATCCTTTTCAAACAACTTAAAGTTCCAATTTTTAGTCTATATGTTTGTTATTAACAATGTTTAAACATTTTCTCAATTCATATGTAACTATCTTGTTTCATTATTACGTAGTAATTGCATGTAGATTTTTTATGAACTAATTTACCCGATTTTCCAACTATTCTAACTCACCAGTTTTTAATTTTATTTTAACTTGTTATGTGTCTACTCAGTGTTGTATGAGGGTAGAAAAATTTTTAGTGTATTCTGTGTTCATGGTTTTTCTTTATATATTAAAGAACACTGCTATATAGGCATCATAAATGAATGAAAATATTTCTCAAAATTGTTTTATAACAGGAAGTTTTTTAATATTATTTTTACCATGTCCCTTTTACCCCAAGTTATCTTTTTAAAAAAATTTCTTACAAGAGATTCTGAGGCTTTCTCTTCTTTGCTTGAATCTTTTTGATCCACTTGAAAGAAATAATACACATGATTTTTAGCAACTCTATTGGGAAGTTTGCCAGATTTTGTTTTTAATTTATTCGGATCTCAATTAACTGATTTGTCTTATGTCCCTTTGTTCATGCAAGTATACTACTGACAACGTAACAACCATTCTTGCTTTTCATTTCATTTTTTTGCACTATATCCTACTTTTCTCTCCGTAAACAATAGACTTTGCTTTTTACAGGCTGTTTTTGTCCTCATTTCTATTTATCTTTCACTTATTCATAATATTCACTTATAACCTTATATTCAAGTGATTTTTTAAAATACTTGGCACTCACACCTTAACATACTATCTCACATATATGTAGTAATATCTGTTGTTTGCCTACCTTAGCCACCTAAATAAATAACAAGTTTCAGCCTATTTGACAACTTGCCATTCCTTTCTACCCCAGACAATAGATGCTGACTTAATCTCCAGATCTTTTGGTAAGTCTTCTCTTTTGAATACGGTAAGTCTGTTAAGAATTCAAAAATCAAATATAAACATTGTATGTATCTACTTAATAACATTTTCCCTGACTATAAAGGCTGATGCATAATTGTAAATGCCATCTGTTATCTGTGTCAAGTAGAGTTTTTTGTTTAATGTGAACTCATTGAATAAAAGAACACTTAAAATGTATATGCCACAATCATCTGTCTCAGTAATTATTTATTGAGTTAATTTTGTTATTAACATACATAACAATAGCAGTTATTTGAATAATGATTTTGAGGGAAATATGATTGAAGTATCTGTTATGGAATATCTGATCTGATTTGGTTAGTCTGAATTATCTTGGAAGACTTTATCTTCTCTGTCATTCAATAAAAATCATTGGAGAAATTTCATGGTTTGTAAAACTAAATGATTTTTCTAGAGATAAGAGGAATATTCTCAAGATTTATGACCCATAGTTCTTAGAACTCCAAGACAACATTATTTAGTTTCTTAGTTGGTCTCCTTACTGTAAGAGTAAATAGAAATTATTTTCTCAGTTAAATAAACTAGAAAAGAGACCCTATACCATTTCCTTGGAGATAGCACATCAGAGTCTTTAGTCTGACTTTTAAAATAGAGGTAAATGATTATGTTCACTTTCCAGTTTATACACTGTAGGCATATGTACATGGTCACTAGCTGCATAACCTCTAAACATGTAAAACACTTTTCCAAAATAGAGGAATAAATACAGAGGTCTCTCAAGAGATGTCAGAAGACCATCAGGAGGTATAGGCTTTTCTCTTTTGAGGTAAGTTATTCTTCCTTCTACTTTGCTGTGTAAAATGTGTAAGATTTTGTTCTAACTTTGTAGTCACTTTGGTGCTAATTTACATTCGTGTAAATTTGTTAATGCTTACTCAGTTATAAATTGTGATCTGTGTCTATTCTATACACCTGAGTAAGGTCTTTTATTGATAGAGTGCATTTATTTCTTTACACTACTTCCCTCTGTGACACCTTGTACACTGCTATCAACTTATAATTTTAAAATATAATCAAATTGCCTTTGAGGACATAAAATTGTATCACTTGAAAACACTGGAAAGCCATAGTGCATTTTTAATAGAATTTAACATCATGAAAGTAACAGTTCTATGTTAATTCATATACTTGACATGTTCTGTGTGTCTAGCATTTTTCATTATTTGGTTTTGGTTTAGTTTTTGGAATTACTGAATTCTAAATTCTTATCTGAATTCTAAATTACTTCTTAGTCCTTTTCTTATTTATCTCTGCTTTATCGTTGATGAAATCTGCCTTTTCTACCCCTACTAAAACACATACGCGCGCGTGCGCGCACACACACACACACACACACACACACACACACACACACACCCCTAACTCAAGGCCATTGTATATAATAAGTATTTGTTGAAATTTTGACAAAAATAGAGGGAGAGTAGAACAAACCACATAAGGAGAAGATAGTAAGGACTTCACAAGTCAGTTTTAGACATTTCAGATTATTTCCTTATCATTATAGTAGTGAATGTATTTTTGCCTGTTTTTCTTCTTGCACCCAGTGTACTGGCTATCCTCTCTCTGCTACTTCTTTCATTAGTCAGCGTTCTCCCATAACAATTTCCCTTTGCCAGTGGTTCCAATTCCAAAGCTCTTGGATGCCCAGAGAAATTTTAATTTAGCCATTTCTTTCCTTGACTTATCCATAAAAACATGGCTTAGCTTTCTTAAACAAAATGCCATTTAACATGCTACTAAATAATACAATCATCTTTTTCTGAGGTGAAGCTGCCCATTAGCCCATCTCCAGTGTGGAATCCCAGAAATAATTTCTTTAAACGATATTTTTCTCCCTGGTATACTAGTGATTCTTAACAATACTTTTTTTCACTATTTATGAAGTTAATTACCTTTAAAAATGTGCATGTTTGTTATTAGTTAGATTTTACATTACAAAGCAAAGCAGAACATATCCTGAAGCTTAGCATAAATTTTGAATTACTTCATATGTATTATTACATCGGCCCAATTATAGTAAACAACTGGACTTGATATATTGGTTTAAAGTTGAAGTGCTGTTTGTGTCTTTTCTACTAAACTGTAATAAACGAACTTTCAAAAGTGGCCCCAAAAAACTCCTGAAGAGGAGAAATAACTTATTTAAATGAGCTCTCAATTTTCTAGAAACAAGTCATTGACTGGAAGAAATTGCTCATTAATTATTACAGCAACTGGAATTAGGAAATGTAGTAATGTAGTCACTTCTTAAATTAAGCAGAAATTCAATACCTGATTACACATTTGCCAGTATTAACTACGAATAGCTAATAAACTTTAGTTCCTGGATATTGTTTGAGTCCCTGAAAAATTTCATAGCTGGCTGTCAATTAAAATGCTCATCAGACAACTAAAAGGACATAGGATTTTCAATATCATAGACTTAAACTCAATCGAAGTGTCACCGAGAAGCATGGAACATTTTTAAAGGTCTTATATCCAAATGACAACAGAGTACAAAACTCCCTAAACCTATTTGCCTCTGAAAATAAAATAAAACCCAACAGCATTTTACTTTGTAGAGTGTTTCTGAGTTTGTTCTTCGATTGGAAACTAAGATATAAAGCTATACCTGATTGAAAACCAACCCAGCATAAAAATACAAAGTAAAATATTTTTCTTCAGGGAATTTTTGTAGAAAACAGAAGAGATTTCAAGGCAGAAGATGAACTTTATGTGAAGTGTGAAAAATTTTGGTGAATTTTAGATGGATAAATTTAATCTCCTTGAAGAGGATTCTTGCTAAGGTATATGATTCAGACTATGCTTGGATGAACTTTGATCAAATAGCTTGAACCTATAGTTTTTCAAGTTAGGAAACTGAAAATTTAAAATTGAAACCAAACTTATGGGACTTTCTATTCTGTGGCAAGTTAAAACTCTATTTCCCATTTGGATCATCCACCTACTGGTATTTTGTGCTCTTTCCATTCATCTACCAGTTATCCATACTGCTAAATTTATGTAAATTATTTTGACTTTTCAACACAGGCCCAGGAGGAAAAACTTGAAAGCTTATGTGGAGAAATTTCTACTATCCCCAAATCTCTCCACATTTCAAATATCTGCCTTCAAGGATAGGAAGATTTAAATTTTATTTAAGTACCAGGAACGGATCAGCTCAAATGCCATACAGTATCATTGTTACAATTTCTTCCCTGTGTCCTCTTTTTCTCTGCTTCCTTTCATTGTAGGGTGAAACCTGCATTTTGTAAAATATACAGTTGCAATTTAAGAACAATAGTTAACATTCGTGTTTCAGCCATTACTCTAGATTCTTTAGGTGAACTAATCCATTTATATCTCACAAAAATTTTATAATGTAAATTATAAGTATAATATATAATATATATAATATATGTAATATATAATATAATATAAATTTATAGTGTAAAAATCACAGTGCTATCAGTGGAGAGATGTGAGTGAAGCAGACAGACTAGATTCTGAGAACTTGCTCTTATCTAA
The DNA here is from genome assembly GCA_002007465.1 of Ailurus styani. NCBI lineage: Eukaryota > Metazoa > Chordata > Mammalia > Carnivora > Ailuridae > Ailurus > Ailurus styani. Next base: position 5,952 of record LNAC01001882.1, read on the forward strand.
TATACTATTTCTTTGGGGATAGACATAGCTACAGATAGACATAGATATGGACAAAAACCAATATGGTCAATAAGTATGTTTATATAGATAGATACAGACATATGATTAGACATAGCTAATAGAAAGAGATACATTGCTGCTCACAAAATATTATAGAGAAAAAGCAGGAGGGGTACGAAGGAAAAGGGAGCGTTTTAAAAACTATTTTCTACAACTCATAGTGTCAGAGTGTTACACTGAAGAATTTCACTGCACCATCTCTGGTGGCCACATGACCTTCACAAGACCAGCTTGGCATTGCTATCTTGAAATGGGACATTTTGATATACTGAGAAAATAAATTTTGAATTCTTTGGTTTGTAATTGCTGAATTATAAACACAAATGTGCTTTCTCACCACATTCTGAATCTCATTCTTTTCTCCTTCTTTTCCTATATAATAAATAATGTCTTTTCTCACCAAGAGGTGAAAGCAGTAGACATCTTTGAGCTTCAGCCTTTTCCTGAAGTTCACGCTACCCTTAACTTCTCATAGTCTCCCATCACAACAGAACCCAGCAAATTTTTTTTTAAAGATTTTATTTATTTATTAGAGAGAGAGAGAGAAAGCATGAGACAGGGGAGCATCAGAGTGAGAAGGAGATTCCCCACTTAGCCGGGAGCCTGATGCAAGATTTGATCCTGGGATTCTGGGATCGTGACCTGAGCTGAAGGCAGACACTTAACTGACGGAGCCACCCAGGAGCCCCAGAGCCCAGCGATTTTATTAAACATAAATATATTCACTACTAAATTAGCAGCTATTGCATGTGAGAGACTTAAACCATTTGTATGTTAAAGAATGGCAAGAAGGGGCACCTGGATGGCTCAGTTAGTTAAGCATCTGCCTCAGGTCATGATTCCAGGGTCCTGGGATCTGGCCCTGTGGGGCTCCCTTCTTAGCGGTAGTCCACTTCTCCTTCTGCCTCTCCCCCCACTCCTGTTCCTCTCTCTCAAAAATAAATAAGTTAAATCTTAAAAAAAATAAAAGAATAGCAAGATGATTATTTCTCCTTTAGGTTTTATTAGTTCCTAAAAGATATACTGATGGTAATTATGGACAGCTGTCATTAGAACTTTGGGTCGAATATCTGGTATTTTGAAAATGTATGCTCAGAATCTACTAAAATTCAAAGACAAAAATGAGACTCCTATAAGGCCCTGTGGAAGTGATTAAGTTTGAAAGAATTTTGATATATCCAAAAGAATACAAAGTAAGCACTACCTTTTATGCCTTAAGGGAATAGTTCATTATTTTCTTATGAAATAATAAATAAATATGTATGTCATTCATCTCTTGGTCAGAACTTAGAATTTTCATATGAATTCTTCTTTTAGAAACCTTTTATCCTTTCTTTCTACTGTACTTATAATTTTCTCATTGTCTTCAAAGAAATTTGACACAAGTACCTGGAGAATCTTTGCTAAGCAAATGAAAAGGATTGAAAAGGGAAGAGTCAGGGAGAGAGAGAGCTTTGATTGATTTGACTCTTTTAAGGTAAATAGGAAGAAATGATGATTTCTCTTTCAAGGCTTATATCAGATAAAATTAGTGGCTGCCCAAGAGGAGAACTAACATATATTTGCTGGGGTCATCTTCCAAAATATTGAACTTATGAGTAAAAAAATGGCAACTGATATTAAATCATTTCATTATAAACTAACTTGTTAAAAAATAACATTTGCATACTTACCAGCAAGGTCTGGAACAAGAGAAAGAGGCACACTTTGAGGGCAGTATTTGTCATTGGTCCTCAGAATGCTCCTTCAAAATAAAAGATAAATTATGCTAAAATAGTATAATTTGGGGGGGGGATTTCTTATACATGACTGTTTCAGAATGGAAGTTACGCATGGTTAACATTAATTCACTTCCTGAGAAAGCAATCTAAGGGAGTTCCTAGAATTAGTGTGGACCTAGATGAACTAAATATTCATCACATTAAATTTTCCAACACAGATTTTCTGAGTACACAGCCAGTATTTGAGTGTGAGTATTGGTCAGTAATATTCACTATACACTAGTACTTTGAGGCCATATGCCATAATAAACTAGAGATATTTCATATTTCAGTGCTGTGCTAAAGAAGAGAAGATTCTGAGTTGTTAGAACACATTTACGTGATCCAGGGATGGTGAGACTCAGAGACAGGAATATGGTGATGATTAATAGAAAGCATCCTTAGATTCTTACAACATTAAACCATTTCAGAGTCATTAATGTTTTGTTTTGTTTTGTTTTGCCCCAAGTCATGAAATCACATATTCTCAAAAGAAATTTGTTCCTTTTATGGGAGAAGAATAATATTGGATTCTAAAGCCCTAATAGCAGGAGCACACATTGTATTTTTCTCCTTGACTACTGAATGTAGCCAGGGTTGTTCAGGCTCTATAAGCAAGAAAGCAAGAGAGTCTTTTTTCTTTGCATTCAATTAGGAGTTTATTAATTTATTTTCTCCACATTAATAACTACTGGCTTTTATCTTCTGCCGCTAAGTTTAGCATATCATGCTATATATATTTCTTGATCTTAAGTGTGTTAAAAACATTACAAAGAAGAAAACTGTATATTAAATATAGTAATGTGAAAAGATTAATACAGTTACACAAATACAAAGTCAAGCAATAGCAAACAAATTTATGATTAACAATCCAGGCATCATTAATATAAATTGAATTCTAAGTTAAAAATTAATATAAATGGTTCAAAATGGAATTTATATTAATGAGATCTGAATTGCTCATCTTAAAGTTAATTACTAATGGATCATAACAATTAAGTTTTCAGGAATCTTAAAAAATCTGTATTTGATAAAAATCAATTCTTGATTTAAAAACTAAAGATAGTAATAGAAAAATTTAAAATATTTAATGTAAAAATATTATTCAAGCATAATTCAATCCAGAAAACTACATGCGTCCTAAGTATAGGTCTCAGTGTACTCTCACATAATGATCACACCCATTTTTCCAACTTTTGGATCAAGAAACTCTACCACACGGCAACAGCTCACTGTCACTCAACAGTAACTGTGCACCTCCTAGAGTGATAACTCACTTGTCTTTAATAACATAGATTAGAGTTTGAACTTTTTGTAAATTGAGTCAGAATACATGTACTTATTTGTTATCTGGCTTTTTTCTATTATTTTTAGGAGACCTGTTTATATTACTCCATAGAGTTTTACACTGTGTTTATTCTCAGAGCGTATTGTATTGTATGAAAACACGACATTGTTTTGTTTTTGTTTTGTTTTTGTTTTTGGAGGAGGAGGTTAATTCTATGGTAGGTAAGCATTTGGGCTTTTCAGTTTGGGGTTTAAATTGGTAGTGCTTCTGTGAAAATACTTGATTATTTTTTTTAGGATACATACCTAGGAGTGGAACTGGTAGAGCCATTGTTCCATATCCCAGCCAAAACACAGTATCATTACTCCATTTATGCATACGCCTTCAGGTGTCTGTGAAGTAATATTGCTTTGCGGTATTAACTGGCATTTTCCTGAGAGCTGGTGTTCATGTGTGTTGTGGGCTGAATTATGCCCCTCACTAATTCTTATGTTGAAGTCCTAACCTATAAGATCTCAGAAAGTGACTATATTTGGAGATAGGATCATCAAAGAGGTAAAATGAGGTCATTAAGATGGGCTCTAACCTGGTATGACTAATGTCCTTCTAAGAAGAGGAGATTAGGATACAGACAAACAGGAGAAAATGGCAATAAATGTGGAAGTGCAGATATCTCTTTATAATCTTCACTTAACTTTTTTTGTACATATAACCAGAAGTGGAATTTGGATTGCTGGAAATATGACACTTCTATTTTTAATTTTTTGAGGAAACTTCAAACTGTTTTCATAATGGTATACTTTTTTGTGACCAGTAAAGTGTTGTTTAATTCCTTTCTATATGGTCGACAAATATTTTTAAATGTTAATTTTTGATTTTTCAAATCCTGGCCTTGATATAATCTATCTTTAAATAATTGTTCTTTAATGCTCTTGATAGTACTTTATAATTTTCAGTATATGGCTTTGCCAAATTTTCATCTGATTTCTGGAGATCTGTATACCCATAAATTGGAATTATCACACACATTATCATCATTATTATCATCATCACCATTTTGAAAAGAAAGCTGAGGCTCTGGGGATTTATTTAATTTATTCACTGTGTGGTGGGAAATCCTGGACTAGAAGTCTATTACCTTGATATCTGTGTCTCTTTAGAAATAGTTAAAAGAGGGGTGGAGTTCTCAGAGTAAACGTTCTTCCAATGAAACCATGGATTTTGCTTCTATTCAATCTCCTTATAACTTCAAAAAGGTAATTACAGAAAAGTTTTACAATTTTTAGAACTTTTTCTCTAAAGAATCAGATATAAAACAGTAGTAGAAATATTAAATAACAACATTGAGATTGCTCAATTTTCTAAACCTACTACTTATTTAAAAGAGGGAAATTCAAGCTAGAAGCTTGAGAAGAGTCTCTTTAAATTCAGTCTGTGTCACAAAAATGTTTTTAGTACTTTGCCTCTCAGAGTCAAGCATTTTCACTGTCTCTTTCTCTCTCTCTCTCTCCATTTTTTCTCCCTAGTAACTTCTCACTTATCTTTAACAGTGTGTCCTGGTTTGAAAGGTAACATAATAATCTATTTTCTCTATGTGTAACAAAAAAACCACAGTACTTTATGATTTTCCAGCTAAGGAAGCAGAAATGAAATAGAAAGTCATGCTTTAAGGCATATTTTGTCAAATCTGTTGTGAAGAATTGAAGGTTTTGGATGTTAATCCGTAATGTAGATTGGCACCTTTGAGTACAGATAAACAAACCTGTAGTTTGGTCTAAAAAGAACTTATATCACTGTAGCTTAAGATGACTGTGTTAGAGAGTGAGATAAAACAGCTTTCTGCTTTCTCCTCAGTATGTCAAAACTCCTTTATTGTGGGGAGGGATTGGTGCATTGCAAAGTGGATTCAAGCCATATACTTCCTTGGTCAAGGAAATGGAACACAATTTTGAGTGTTTTCTGTGTCTACATTATAAGAAATCACTATCCATTTCTAACAGATATGGAGAACAAGAAAAATTAATTCAAGAAATATTTAATGATCACTTACTGTAGTCCAGGTAATATATCTAATGCTAAATAAGATTCTGTTTAAGCTGTTCTAGGGGCATTATTTTTGAGAGGATGAAGATGATGGTTGTTCCTCAGAGAACTCTGAAAATAAAACAAATCTCCAAGCCTTGAATTACACTCATTAAATGTTCATTATGTTACTAAATTCTCAAAATACACTGCTTCCCAAATAAAATTTTCCATTTTATTGTTTTTTAGTTTCCTAGTAATTTAAAATTAAAATATAAATAAAGTCTGAAAAATTGGATTGATGTTAAATTCTTACTTTTGGCAAATATATCAAATATATGATGACTGTGTTAAGATGACAACTTTAGGAAAAGTTGGGTGCAGGATACATGAACTTACTGTATTATCTTCGTAACACTTTTATAAATCTAAAATTACTTCAAAATAAAAAGCTTTAACAAAATCTTCTCACAGTGGCTTTAATGTTAAACCATGTGTGTGCAACAGTTAGGTATTCCTGTGTAAGTGTATAGCAGAGTTGCTAAAGACATGACCTAGGAACTGGAAAGACTATAGGAATCAAGTACATATCTAAGCTGTCTTTTTATCTGGACCTATTACTCCTCCCTTATGTTTGTTCTATTTTCACTTCTCTCTTCTCAACAGATTCACTGTCTTTAGTTCATCTGGACAAGGCCCACTTGTGGCCGCCCCAGGCCCACATTTATGTGACTATATAAGTGAACATGCACCCCTCTCCAGTAACTGACCTATTTTATACCAACCTTAAATTTCTGGATGGAATGATCTTACTTTTTTTGTTGACCCCATAGACTGACTTACACTACTGACAGTCTTTATGCATAGTACAATTATTTATAGCCAGACCTAGGTGAGGTCGCTGAGGACAAACAAGGTTACAAAGGCTTACTCCTTGGCTTTCTGAAGAAGTCTCAGGAGACAGGATCCTTTACAGGGGCTGCTCATGATTTGGATAAACTATATTGGCACTTCAGTGGGTCTGTAACAAAGAGTTTGAAGGATTTATTAACTTAGGGTTCTCTTATGGTTAATGACAGAACTTTGACAATATGGAAGTATAGAAAAAATTGTTGCTTATATTTAGTATCATTACCTGGGGTGTTGGATTTTACAGTAGTATCATCCAAATCATGCTTCACAAGGAAGACAAGCTAGGAAAAATTTAGAAAAAAAGTGGCTCTGTAGTAGCTATTATAAAATAGTCAATAAAGTTTTATATTGGTATTAATTAACTGAAGTCCTATTTGTGGTATCATTTTCCTTGGGTAGAGCATGACATTAGAGAAGGTATACCAGAGAGGAAGATAATTATAAAAAATTATAAAACTAAAAAGCAAAAGCAAAATATAAAAATTATTAAAATTTTAATTTTTGTTATATCGTTGCCAAAAGAAATAAGTTTACAAGTAGATATTAGCAACTGGCAAGACTATCAGTCCTCCAAGTAATGCCCAATCAATATTTCATATAATAACTTAATTTTTTGAGTGTTTTGGCAAAACCAGCAATTAAAGTAAAATTTTGGCAATTTTGCCAGATGTTTTTATGAGGTTCTGCATTTCATGCTGTTTTGACTAGATGAAATCCACTTGCTACTTCATTTTATTGTGAACCCAGCACCTTTGGCTAATGAAAATTGTTCTTTTTCTCCACATTAAAATCTTAGATCAATTAACAGAAGACATTAACTGCCTGACAAGGGAAAACATCTTAAAAGATGATTTCCTTTGTCAATTAAATGAGTTTCAAATAATTTGTTTTCTGAAAACAAAATTCATAAAACTTCTCTGTAAGTGACTTTCCTAGTTGTCAATTGTTGCTTTGCTTTTAATGTCAAGTGGAGAGATTAAGAGTAAATTATTTTGTCTGGTACATGGCACACTAATATTCTCTGTTTATGTGTAAGAGATTTTTATATTTAATGTTTATTTTTAATATCTAATGTTTTATTTTAGATTTTTCCCCTTAATGTCTCTTCTCCACACCCATTGATTCACTGCACATTCAAACAACTAAAATGTACTTTCTAGGGTATTTAGTATATGTTCATAAGCTATTATTGAATACTTAAAAACCTAAATCATATTATGTTGTGTATATCAGTTAAAAGTATATAAAATTTATCATTCTTTACTTCGTTTTTCTAAATCCTTTGTTTTAAACATCTAGTCAAATATGTCATGTGCACAAGTAACTTATTACTTTTTATTGCTACATCAAGCCCAGTAGTGGGAAGACAATATATTAAAATATTGAAACATTGACCAATTCATTATTTGAAGCTAATAAAACCAATCCAAAAACATTTAAAAATGCATAAAAACCATAAATTATAAGCCTAATTCAGTTCTTAATTTAAATGTGAAAATTTAACGTAAAATATTGGTTTACTGATTTCAGTGGTGTCTCCGCTAATAATATATAATGGTAAAATTTATCTCAACAGTGCAAGAAAGCCTAATAATTAATATCAAGTCTGAATACATAAATCACAACATTAATAATCTTAAAGAGAAAGATTGTCTTTTAAAACTACTAGACAAAAAAGGCATTGCGTAAAGTTCAATAGTTCATTATAACTGAAATAAAATCTGACAAAGCTAGAAGTATGAAATATTGGTAAGGGTTATCTACTGAATTAGTTTGATACATTTTTAAGTTTACGATGAAAATATAGATTCATTCTGTATTTATATAGAATATTCACTGTATTTCTTGGCCAGTAACAAAAAGACATTTTAAAAAAGTGATATATGAGGGGTGCGTGGGTGGCATAGTAGGTTAAGTGTTGGATTCTTGATTTTGGCTCAGGTCATGATCTCAGAGTCATGACTGTCAGGCTCTGCACTCACTGGAGAGTCTGCTTGAGATTCTCTCCCTTACCCTTACCCTCTGCTCTTCTCCCTGCTCTCTCTTGCTCTCTCTCTAAAATAAATATATCTTTAAAATAAATAAATAAATAAATAAATAAATAAATATAAAATGAAGTGAAAAATTTTAAAGATAAAATGGTTGTATTTGCAAAAAAAAAAAAAAAAAAAAAAAGTCCCTTAAATGGAAAACCTAACACCATTAAAAGCAGACATTAGACTTGACAACAGACTTCAGAAAAATTATCAGCTATAAGATTATTTCAGAAAAATTGTTTGTGTTCATTTACTCTAACATTAAACCATTAGAGAAGTGAATAGGTTCTAGGCTGGGAAGCATACTTAGAGAATCATGGTATTGATTAGACTATTTACAATTACAGTAGAAACAATATGTATCAAAGGAGTAACCTACTGAAAGTGTACAAGAAATCTATGGAAACATTTTTTAATGACTTAAAACCTAAATACGTGGTGAAACATACCATTTCATGAGTGTGGCAACAGGACACCGTGAGGATGATGGTTTTACTCAAATTATTTGAAAAAATGCTATAAAATTTCTGTGAGATTTCTCCAGAATTTTCAAGGAAACTTAGACAATTAATTTGAAAATATATGTAAGGGAAAATCTAGTGATAGGTGGAGAGACCTCAAAAAAACTAAAGAATGTAGATGGAATAAGTTCCTTGAAATAGTAAGATATATAACAGGAGTCATAGTAATAAAAAAGAAACTTTGAATATATGCCATAGATTACATCACAAATCAATATAAATAGCATGGATTATTTTGTGGATATAACTTAAAATTGACTACATTGAAAATATTTCAGTTTGAACCCCTACTTTATAACAAAAACAAATAAAATCTAAATGGTTTAATTGCTCAAATTAGAAAGGTAACCATGTAAAACCAATAGAACAATAATAGGAGATTATTCTGAATTTGGATTACAGAACTAAAACAAGAGGCAGAGAGAAACAATCACAGTTTAGGGTGTTTTTCCAAGTCAGGAAACAAAATCTTGGAAACCCATCCTTCCAAAAGAAAAGCTGGTGATACATGAATACATGACACGTGAATAAACATATCATAGAAATATAAATTGAGTGGAAAACCACATGAAGGTTTTTACAGTTTATTTTTAATTTCCATTGCTCTGTTATTTTTATTTCATGGGAGAGTTTGGATTACTCATAAAACAAACAAACATGATTACATTAATAATTGTACATGATTTTGAGCAAGTATACCAAAATATTAGATGTACATATGATTTGTAGTGAGATAAGGATAAGTTTAGTGTGAGACACATAAATAGGGAACTAAGAGAACACAAACAATGAAATTTAACTCAAAATATGTAAAAGTTCAGGGGTGATTTTCTAGAGTAGGAAGCACGTGAATTACGGCTTAAAGACAAATGTGGTATGGTAAATAAAAGAGCAAGAGCTTTCCTGATAGGGCGCCTGGGTGGCTCAATGGGTTAAAGCCTCTGCCTTCGGCTCAAGTCATGATCTCAGGGTCCTGAGATCTAGGCCCGCATCCGGCTCTCTGCTCAGCAGGGAGCCTGCTTCCTCCTCTCTCTCTGCCTGCCTCTCTGCCTACTTGTAGTCTCTCTCTGTCAAATAAATAAATAAAATCTTTTAAAAAAAAAAAAGAGCTTTCCTGATAGTGAAAATCAGGTGACCAAAGGTAAAGAGTGAAGCTGAATTCTAGAGATATNAAAAAGAGCTTTCCTGATAGTGAAAATCAGGTGACCAAAGGTAAAGAGTGAAGCTGAATTCTAGAGATATGGCCCTCAAATTCTTGTGCTGAGATCCCTGCATTACTCTAATTCCCATCCTTCACAAGGCATGGGTCATTCACCATTTCTCTTGCTTCTGTGAACTACTCAGGAGGCTGCTAGCACCTTAATTTTCTAGTTCAGGTTGGAAAGTGTAAATATCTGTTCTCACTCACATAATTGTAATGTGAAAATTGATACTAAAGAGTTGATTGTGAATAATTCCTTTGGAAAATAAGAATTGCTTATTGGGCTGAGATAGATAGAAGGCAGTGAGCTTTCTACTAATATTCAGGAAGAGGAAAGTAGAATGCTATGATAATCACTAGTACAATAGCTAATAAGATATTGCCTGCTGTGTTCTAAGATAATGTGTATAGAGGAAACCTTTGAGAAACAAGTGTTTGCTCATATAGATCAATTTGAAGGGGTGAGAGGTTTTGGTTTTTGTTTGCTTTAAAAAATTTGGAAAAATGGGGTGCCTGGCTGGCTCAGTTGGAAGTGCATGTGACTTGATTTCAGGGTCATAAGTTTGAGCCCCATGTTTGGTGCAGGGATTACTGTAAAAATTTTTTTAAAAAATAAAAGAAATTGGAAAATTAAAAAAAAAGGGCTTGTTTATTTTTTTTTCAGTGATCCAAGAAAAAAACCTGGTTTAAATCTATAAATTTTTTCTTCTAGGAATTCAATTCTGATGACTCATTTCTAACAATTTACTTAATTAACCACTTTTAACTTCTTCGTGCAATTTAAAGTCCAGCCATACAATCTTGAATTATTTCTCTCCATACTTAATACTTGCCATTTATTATATTGGCGTGAATCTAGAATTTTGAGCAAATTCTTTAACTTCTTATTCTCTTTTCATCAATCATAATTTCTAATCAATCACAGCTAAATAAGCAGCCATAAATATTTGTTCAGTCTGCTTTTTTTATGCATCTTAACCATGACTTTCCAAGTTCATGCAAACATTTATAAGTTTTATTATATTTCTCTCATGATGAAAACCTTTCAATGATTTTCCATTGTTCTTAGGATAGATTTCAAAGTCCTTGTTATAGTTTACATCACTTTTCATTCATTTGTTGGTTAAGAGCCAGTCATACTAAAAGTTCATGGAAAAACTACATCTTGCTTCTGAACTTTAGATTTATATTTCTCCATCTGAAAAATGTCCCTTACCCTTTTTCTTATGAATGCTTCAAGTCTCAACTTCTAGAAGAAACAGCATAGAGCGTATTGTCCAGTCACTTGACTGTTTAGGTATAGTTACTATTTAAAAAATATTTATGAGTTTTAGTTTTCCATGTAAAAATGGAGAGGATAATAGCACCTATATCATAGGGCTATTGTGAGCTTCAAATTATTTAATGTAGGCAAAATATTTTGAAAAGTGAGTACTAAATAAGTGTTAGCTATAAAAAATATTTCCTGACTCTCAAATCCCAATAAGATATCATTCAAAAATTATTATACTGCCCTATTGTGATTATATACCATATTATATCATATTAAATTGTATGTGTATCAAATTGTACCAAAATTTGTAAATTTTTGATAGAAAAGCATATGCTACTCTTCTTCATGACTTTATAGCCAGACACTACTTAAATATCTGTCACACGGTGGTAGACAGAAAATAAATGTCTTCGATACATGTAAATCTGTATATGTAGATGGATGGATGGGTGTGTTTAGCTTATTAAGATTTGTTTCTTCAGTATGTGTGTATATATTATTTATTTTAAGCTCTGCAAGGGATGAAATCTTGCTTACTATTTCTTTTGAAATGGTATTCAATCACAGAATAATATGTGATATGCCAGATACGCTTGATAAATATACTACCTTCTTGGTTCATAAATTCTTTGTTTCATACTTCAGAGTATTACTACATTCCTCAAGGAAAATAGCCGGGGGGGGGTGTGGGTGGAAACAGTTATAAAACTAGAACCCATAGGAATAAAAAGCTATTCATATTGTGGAAAAGTTTTGTGTTATTAGTGCATTTATTGGGATAAGAATACAGAAAAAAAAGGACATTTTAGTACATATAGGTTGCTTTAAATGATTTAATTTGTTCTGTATTATAAAATAGTAAAATTATTGCAGTGATACTATAAACATCAAAAGTACTAAAGCACTTCTGCTTCTGAAATGAGGGACTGAATGTATAAATGTATTTTCCCTATTCCTTCCACCAAGTACATGAATGTATAAATATATTTTCCCTATTCCCTCCACCAAATACAACTAAAAACCCTGCTCATTATATATGAAACAAATGTAATAAGACTATGTAAAGTGGAAAGATGACACACAGGCTAGGTATTGTGGAGTTTGAGATATGACATGGGGGTAAGTTTCGACTTATTATTGAGTGAAAGTGTTTCTTCCTCAAAATTCATATATTGAAGTCCTAACACCTAACATGATGGTATTAGGAATTAGGGCCTTTGGGAAGTAATTAGGTTTAGATGAAGTCATTAATTTTGGGTGCTCATGATGGAATTATTGCCCTCATAAAAAGAGACACCAAAGAGCTGCCTCCCTCTTAACTTTTCATGTGAGGACACAGTAATAAAGTGACCAACTGTGAGCCAGGAAGAGAGTCTTCATAAGAACCTGACCATGGTGACACCCCAGAAACTGGGATTTCCAGTCTCCTGCATTGTGATAAAATAAATTTCTGTTGTTTAAGCAATTCAGTCAATATTTTGTTAGGGTAGCCTGAGCTAATGAATACATTGCCAGTTCTACTGGAGTTGAAATGTAACTTTAACCCAATGACTATTGAAATCCTAGGGAGGATTTTGTAGATACGGAAAACATTGTTTAAATTGTATATAAAAGATGAAGGAAGTAGATAAAGCAATTATAAAAAAGAAAAATGATTTCAAGAACTATTAGGTAGCTATAGTAATTAAGACTATGTGTTATTGGCAAAATGACAAGACATAGAAATCCATGAAATAAAGAACTCAGAAATAATGCAACACAAGTGTGATCAATTGAGTTTTGAGAGAGGTGAAAAGGCAATTCACTGGAGGAATGCAAGTGCCTTTTTAACAAATAGTGCTGTGCCCCTTGGGTAATCCCCATCAAAAATAAATAAGAGGGCGCCTGGGTGGCTCAGTGGGTTAAAGCCTCTGCTTTCGGCTCAGGTCATGATCTCAGCATCCTGGGATCGAGGCCCGCATCGGGCTCTCTGCTCAGCAGGGAGCCTGCTTCCTCCTCTCCCTCTCTCTCTGCCTGCCTCTCTGCCTACTTGTACTCTCTCTATGTCAAATAAATAAATAAAATAAAAAAAAATAAGAAAGTAACCTCAACCTGTATCTCACATTCTATGCAAAAATTAACTTAAAATGTATCATAGATTTCAATTCAAGTTGTAAAAGCACAAAATTTTAGGAAAAAAAACATAGGAAATCAGTGACTTGACACTCAACCCACAGTCCATAAAAGTGAAGAATACATTGATAAACTGGATTACATCAAAATTATAAATGTTGCTTTGCAAAAGACCCTGTTAAGATGAAAAGGTAAGATACAGACTGGGAGAAAATATTTGAAAGCCACATATCTCAGAAATAATTTATATCCTATCCTCACTGTATAAAGAACTACAAAATTTAATAATAAAAATGCAATTTTAAAAATGGGTGAAAGACATGAAGAGGATATACAGATAGCAAATAAACACATGAAAGGATGATAAGCAATCAGTATCCATCAGGGAAATACACACTTATATTACCATGAGATATCACTATAAATCCATCAGAATGCTGAAGTAGGAAATTTTATTACCAAATGCTGACAAAAATGCAACAAAACTGGATCTTTGGAAGGCTGCTGGTAGCAATGTAAAATGGTATAGCCACTCTGGAAAATAGTTTGGTAATTTCTTTAAAAAATGCATAAACACCGTATGACCTAGTTTTGACATTCCTAGGCTTTTATCTAAGAGAAATGAAAACATGTTCATACAAAAACATCTGTATAATGGTTCATAGTAATTTTATTTGTCAAATCCCAAACTGGAAATAATAAAAATGTACTATAATGTATAAATAGTTTAATATACTGTGGTATATACATACCATGTAATATGCAGTACTTTCAGCAAAAAAGCAAAAACAAAACAAAAGAATTACAACTTGGGTTAGTCTCAAAGCTAATATTGAGTGAAAATGACAATCTCAGGAGTTCACATACCTAATGAATCTGCTTATATAACATTCTGGAGATGACAAAATTTTAGAGATTGGGAACACATTAGTGGTTGCAAGAGTGTGATGGTGAGACAAGGGATGGATGTGACTAAAGAGGTATAGAATGAGGCAGATCTTCACTGGAATGGAAGAGTTCGTTATCTCAACTGTGGTAGGGATTACAAAAGCTACACTTTAGATAATTCATATAGAACTCTATATAGATGCACACATTAAACCAATATCAATTTCTTAAAAATTTTTGAGTATAGTTGACACATAACGTTATATGAGTTTCAGGTGTATAGAGTAGTGATTGAACATCTCCATACGTTATACTAAACTCACCACAAGTATATCAGTACAATCTTTATGTAACCATGTAATACCATTTCAGTACCATTGACTATATTCCCTATGCTGTGCCTTTTATTCCTGTGACATATTCATTCTGTAACTTGGAAGCCTGTATCTTCATCTCCCCTTCACCTATTTTTCTCATCCCCATCCCTTCTAGCAACCATCAGTTAGTTCTTTGTATTTATAGGTCTGATCTGGCTTTTTGTTTATGTATTCATTTGTTTTTTAGATGCATATGTAAGTAAAATCATATGGTATTTGTCTTTCACTGTCTTATTTCACTTAACATAATACCCTCTGGGCCCATCCATGTTGTTACAAATGAAGATCTTATCCTTCTTCATGGCAGCATAATATTCATGTGTGTGTGTGTGCGTGTGTTTGTGTGTGTGTGTGTGTGTGTATCTCATTTTCTTTACCTTAGGTTGCTTCTATATCTTGACTAATGTAAATAATGCTGTAATAAAGTTGGAGTGCAAGTATTTTTTTAAGTTAATATTTTCATTTTCTCTTACATTTAAGTCTTTAATCCATTTTGAACGTATATTTGTGTATCATGTTAGAAAGTGACCCAGTTTTATTCTTTTGCATGTAGTTGTCCAATTTTCCCAGCCCCATTTATTGAAGATACTTTTCTTCCCCATTGTATATTCTTGCCTTCTTTGTCATAAATTAATTGACCATATAAACATAGGATTATTTCTAGGTTCTCTATTCTGGTCCATTGATTTCTTTGTCTACTTTGGTGCCAGTACCATACTGTTTTGATTACTACAGCTTCATAGTATATCTTGAAATTTGGAATTGTGATACCTCCAGTTTGGTCTTTTTTCTCAGTATTGCTTTAACTATGCGGGGTCCTTTGTGGTTCCATACAAATTTTAGGATTATTTTCTAGTTTTGTGAAAAATGCCCTTGGTATTTTGATAGGGATTGCATTGAATCTGTAGATCACTTTGGGTGGTATGGACATTTTAACACTGTTAATTCTTCCAGTCCGTGAGCATGGAATATCTTTCATTTGTTTGCATCATCTTCAATTTCTTTTATCAATGTTTTATAGTTTTCAGAGTACTGTTACAGTACTGTGAAAAATCCATGTATAAGTGGACCTGCACAGTTCAAAACTGTGTTATTCAAAGATCAAATATATATTGAAAACATGCTTACAATTTTATATAGTACTTTACATAGTAATAATAACTTTTTAAAAAATAACTTTGAAAAATTGTTCTTTGTTAGCAGTGCTCACTAGAATTCTGTATTTTTTGTTTTTGTTTTTTGTTTTGATATGAAAATCAATGGAATTCTTATAAAGCCACTGTTTATTATAATTAAAATACTAAATAGCAAGTTAAATGAGTTTCAGAAGAAAGGTATTTTGAATTTCTCCCAGGAGAAAAGAAATCCTTCTAAATTTTGACTTGGATAATACTCTTTAATGGATTCTCACATAAAATTGAGTATTTGGAACATTTCCAGATATAATCTCTAATTCACTTAATGGAACATAAAATGTTTTATATTTATTTTAGAGGTATAGTATGGACAGTGACTACTTCCTTATTATACATGCATCTTCTCTCTCCACTTACTTCTCTCTCCACACTCACCATTTTAAAGGGTTAGGCACTGTTTGTTATAGCATGAGTCAGTCCAATTTGCAGAATTTTTTTGAATCTGTTATTTTACTGCATCAATAACTTTAGGAATGATACACATAAGAATTTTTATATGTGTCATACCTATGTTTATATGAATACATGATTATGGAATATTTTTATGTAATGTCCAAGAAATAAATAAAAACATAGAAAGTTTTAGGACAGTTCACTCTCCATATAATATTTATTTTTCCCTCTGAAATACTTATTTCCTTGAGAGCTTTAACTTGTTGTCTCACTTACTATTTAAGAATATAATATGTATGGAAATTCATTGAGAATGTTATGGGGTTTTTCCATGCTATCAGTTTCTGCCTCAGTTACTATTAAGAGGACACTAAATTTATTCTTTAAAAACTCTTAGATAATCATCTATTATCATTAATGTCATCAGTGATAAAGCAAAGATAAAATCCATTTTGAAACAGAAGTCTGATCATAGTACGTTCCTGCTTAAAATATCTTGTTATCTTTATCTTTCCATTATTTTAATATAATAATCTAAGTTCCAGGCCTTTCAGAGTCTAGCTTCTACTGACCCTTAGACACACTGGACTGCAGAAACGAAAAATTAGAAAACTCAAATTCAACCATTATTATGGAATTGTGATGGAAGTTACAGTTGAAGAAAATTAGAAAGCGGAACAGAGAGAGTGTATCGGACAAGAAATTAGGAAATATTATAAATATTTGTAAAGATTTCCCTGTCTGAGTTTAGCTCAAAGTAAAATACATCTTTATTTCCCCAGATATCCCTAACTATAGAAAAAGGCTTTTCAGCCAACATATTTTTCCTTATATTTCAACCCAAAGAAGCTAGAATAACTTAAGTAAGGCTATGGCTGCCATCACTTAGCTATGAATGGGATATTGTTTGGAATGTTTTCTTAAACAATATATCTATTGAATTACTAACACAAATTCTAACAAGGGTAGACCCCTTGAAATCATATTTTATGTATTAAAATTGAAATAGTAAAAACTATATGTGTATACTGTTTTAGAGAATGTTTTACATAACAAGATACATATAATCTATGATTTGCTTATATTAAAATATGCCAGAGTTTAAAGAGTACTTAAAACAATTGGGGTTGCCAATGTAAAATGGTTAAATTAGGATGAACTTTTGCTAAAATTGAGAAAAATGAGGAGATGAATGAAGAAAGCAAAAGGATGAGGAGGAAGTAGACAAGAGGTAAAGGTACATTGATCTGCAAGTAGCTGCTCCATATACTTGTGATATTTTGGGTCCTAGAAAACTTTCTAAAAACTGTCTCTGACCTCTCTTGTGTCTTTCTAATATAGTAGTTCCTTATTTTTCTCAAGTTAATTTTAGGTAAATGTGGTGTAACCAAAATTTTTTTAATGTAACAAATTGGTAAAACCAAAAGTCAACTTTGTTAGTATTATTCATAATAATCCAATTTTTAACATTAACCCAGGATCTGATTGTTTCTCCAACTCCCATAAAGATACTCCCTTAATTCATCTAATTAATATAAATGTCATTATGCTATTTGAACAAAACTATGGAGACAAGAGAAAGTGAGAAGTAACTATGCAATGATCTGGATAACTTGAATACATGATTCATAGATTCAAATTCATTACCTTGAAGTCACACCTGTGTGTCTATATATACATGTGTGTGTATGTATGTATATATATATATACCATTTGTGTTGACAAATAAAGCAGAAATTTATACTGACTCATAAATATAAATGGTGATAAATGTAATTGCTATTATACTGCTGGGCAGTTAACTCTTAATATGTAAGCAGCTCATGGAGATGACAGCAATTATTATTGTCACATAGTCAAATATAATCTCAGTTCCCCTGGCTTTAACTTGTTAACTCCCTGCATCTTTTTTTTTAATAAAATTTTTAAAAAGTTTTATTTATTTATTTGACACAGAGAGAGATCACAAATAGGCAGAGAGGCAGGCAGAGAGAGAGGAGGAAGCAGGCTCCCTGCTGAGCAGAGAGCCCGATGCGGGCCTCGATCCCAGGACCCTGAGGTTATGACCTGAGCCGAATGCAGAGGCTTTAACCCACTGAGCCACCCAGTTGCCCTAGCTCCCTGCATCTAATCAACATGAAGGCTAAGTTGTTTCTCACTAGAGGAATATTCTGAGAAAAATATCAAAAGATAAATTTAGATTCCCAATAACTATGGCTTCCTACCTCTAGTTTTTCTTGCCTTATATCTTAAGGATTCTTGCATATTACCTAATAGTTCATGGCCTATGTAATTCTTTTTTAAACCTACTGTTACTGACATTCCCTCATTCCCTATCACTTCCTGTTCGAGGATGTATAAATATAAAAAAATTTATTTCATTTTATTTTAAAGATTTTACTTATTAATTTGACACAGTGAGAAAGCACAAGCAGGAGGTAGGGGAGACTACCCACTGAGCAGGGAACCCGATGAGGGGCTCGATCCCAGGACCCTGGGATCATCATGATCTAAGCCAAGGGCAGATGCCTGACTGACTGAGCCACCCAGGTCCCCCTAAATATAAAAAATTTAAAGAGAGTTTCTGTTTACTTTTCAGTTTCCCATGTTTGCACTGTGTCTTTTGAAGTAGGATAAATATTCTGGCCATAGAGTTATGGATAATTTGCCTGTGTGTTTTGGCAATACTGAGGGTTGGAGGTGGGAGACCTGGTCACTGTAAAACACAGCATGTCTGCATAGTAAAAATGAATGAGAATGAGAAGACCAGATCATTAATGGCTGATCAAATGAGGAAAATGCAGGTGAATATATGATTCTAGATATCAGGCATCTGAATTTTGTTGATATGGATTGACACATGCACATTATATTCAAAAGTAAAGAGAGTGACAGAGTTTGGACATAACAAGAAAGGAAACTACACTAAGTTTCTGTTTGTTTGTTCTGAATTTCCATCATTCTGAAATAAGATATGCTATAGTATAATTAGTGGCTTTAAGGGAATCAGAATCTATCTGTTATAACCACAATGCACATATGTATCAGTTAAAATGTAAAATATAACAAACCATCCAAACCATGTATTTGGCCTACAATTTACAGACTAGTCATTTGGGGTGACATGTGCTGTTCTTCTAGCCTCAGCCAGTTGACTCATGAATCTACAATCAACTGATGCTAGTTTTTGAAGGAATTGGCTTAGGCAGTGACAGAATAGGGCTTTTCTCCATTGTTGTCCCTCATCCTCCAGGAGGGTAACCTAAGCTTTGAGTAAATATTGTGTGTATATATGTGTATGTATATACACACATGGTGGCAACATTTCATAAGCAGCAAGGGAAGACAAGCCTGGATATACAAACACTTTTCAAGGTTCTGCTTTTGTCACGTTTGCTACTATGTCATTGGCCAAAGCAAAGCATGAAACCAGCCTAAAGAAGGATGGGAAAAGAGTCTACCTTTTGATGAGAAGAAAATCGGTTTTCTAGTTTGGATACATAGAGGAGGCAGTTTTGTGGCCAGTTTTGCAATCTATGGCAACATAAGAGTGACCTCTGGTTAAACTTGGGTGAGCAATTAAATGTCACCTGTTCTCTTCTTCTAATGCTATGCACAAAACCAAAACTTCCTTGTCATGAAGGTAAACCTTATATGAATATTACTTCAGGAGTACCGAGAAATCAGATTAGCCATAGAAAATTTCCTCCACTTTGCTTACTTCTTTGTCAAAAATTAAATCATTTCAATCTATAATTAGATATAATAATGAACATAAAATAGGAGTACATGGAGGATGGAAAGTCAATAACTTTAATATATCATTCAAAATTAATTAACAGTTCTAGTGCAGTTACAAGCAAAATTGTAATAGCTTGGCAAACTCCTTAGAATCATCAGGAAAAGAACTTACAAGAGCATTATAAAGGCAATTTCCCAGACATATTTCCCATTCAGAGGAGGGAAATAAAAAGGGGGAGAAAAGACACTTACTTACACAAGCGAGAAAAAAAATTCCTTTGAACTATGCACTTATTTTATTAGAAATGTTAAGTTAACTGTGCATCTGAGCAAACAAACTGCCTGCTTTTCCTTTAGTATTCATGGTCCCAGGGCACTGAGGCTAAGTTGGCTTTTTGTTTTTGTTTTATTTTTAAACCAAGTTCAAAATGATGTCCCTATTCTAGTCCAGTTCTGCAAATAAAAAATCTGACATACAAAGAAGAAACAGATAGGAGGTGGTTCTAAAGCTGGAATATCACCAATATATTATAGGTATGTTGTATATTTTAACTCAAAAATAATCTTCAAACTAATAAGAGTAAAAGGAAGCGAAAAATTGTCATTTGACTATTGGCAATAGATTTAAACAGTTTTGTTGATTGAAAGGACTGCACTATTCATTCCAAGAAATGTTTGCTTATTTTTTTAAATTCTGTTAACTACAGATGGCCTGTATGAACTAAACTCTGGCAAAATCAACTGAGACAGTGATTAATAAATATGCACGCCTATGAATGTGTTCTCTAGATATCATCCTTTATTTCACTGGATTTTATGAAAAATTTTTAGACATTTCTAGATAGTTTTCCTTTAGACAGAAATTTGGGGGAAAGATCTGACTAATTTGATAAACAAGGGGAGAAATTTTTTTTCTGGGGAGAAAATTACTCAAATATTACATGAAAGACCTTAGGAATCATTTATACTTTATTGATAGTGACTTTAAGTTGCTTTGATTTTTTTCTTGCACCTATGCCTCTGGAGGCTGGCTGGATTAAGTGCATCTCTACTTGTGTGAAATACCACATCATTAAAGTAAAATGTCTGTCTAATCTCAGAACCAAATGACAAGCAAACTACACAATGTACAAGGTATGGCTGATACCGTTTCTGTTGTGTTGGGAAATGCCAAGGCACTGGAGAGCCAAAGAATCAGAAATTGCCTACCAGATTGATCGATCCTGTTTCTTAACATATTCTGTGTAGGTCTGCAGGAGACACCAATCTAAACATGGAATCTGGTGCTATTCTGTATCTTTTTAAATCTCATTAGATAAGTCTTCAGGGTTTTGTTAAATAAGCATCTCCCAAAGTATGAGACAATATACTGATTATTGGACATTATATGGAAAATAAGTTTTTTATTGTCATATTTTGGGAAGATCACTTGTTCCTGGAAAGTTTCTCATTAAACATGATTTAATGGATGATACATATTTTTGAGATGGGAAAATTACAGCCCAAACTCTCAAAGCCTTTAGTGTAGCTCCTCTCCGCAGCATCCTAAACCATGTTGTATTTCTAAGCACAAAGAGACTGTATGACAAAAAAACTTTTGAAATTTACCATTTGTGAAATCTGTAGCTGAACTATAATCTGGGAAACTGTGGTAAACTGTAAATTAGTATAGCCTATTGTCAACACCGAAAACATGAAAATTAAGGTTAATCGAAATCAACACTGTCCAAAAGAACTTTTACCAATGATGGAAATGCCATTCACTTGTGCTTTCCAGTATGATAGACACTAGTCACATGTGTTTATTAAGCACCTGTAATGCAACCACAGACAATTCCCAATTTACGATGGTTTGATTTAGGATTTTTTGACTTTACAATGGTGTAAAAACAATACTCATTCAGTAGAAACTGTACTTTGATTTTTGAATTGTGATCTTTTCCTAGGCTAGCCATATGTGGTATGATTCTGGGCAGCATTCAGCAAGCCACACTTCCCAGTCAGCCACAGGACCATGAGGTTAAACAACCAGTACTCTTACAACTATTCTGTACCCATATAACAATTCTATTTTTCACTTTCAGTACAGTATTCCATAAATTACATGAGCTATTCAACTCTTTATTATAAAATAGGCTTTGTGTTAGATGATTTTGCCCAACTGAAGGTACTGTAAGTTTGTTGCATATTTAAGGTAGGCCAGGCTAAGTTATAATATATGAAGTGCATTTTCAACTTATAATGGGTTTATTAGGATGTAACTCCGTGGTAAGTGAAGGAAGATCTATATTGTGATTGAGGAACTAATTTTTAAATTTTATTATTTTAAATCAATTTAAATATAAGTAGCCACATGAAGCTAGTAGCTACCTATGTGGCTAGTGGCTACTTGGTTAAAATATTTTAATTTGAACAATGATTTTTACTCCATTGAAGATACTAAGCATGTAACTATGAAGGAAAACATTGTTAAAAATTATACTGGCATTAAATTCATAGAATCAACAGACTGCAAGCATCAATATGAAACCATTTCTATTCAGACTCTTATTTTAAAATATCACTACATAATTTTATAGAAAAAAATAAATAAAAATAATCTTTACACTTGACTTCATATTCCCAGTAATCACTTGAAAATCTCAAGAATCACCATTCCCAGTATTTTCCTAGGACATAGTAGTACATATTCGATCACTATACAGGTTTCCCCCTGATCTTTGAAAGTAGAGAGTTATTATGAAATCTTTTGTAAGCCAAAAAGGCAAAAAGCAAAGAAACAACTACTGTTAACTTATACGAAATTTTCAAGTACATGATGTGCTCAGGAGCTTCTGGTTTTAATGAAGTATGATTTGGAAAACTTTGTATAAAGCATTCAATAAAAGCTTTCAGATACTCTGATTCTTTGAATGCATAATTCAACGTTAGACCAATTTACTTTGGCGGGGGGCACCAAAACTGCTCTTATCAAGCCTTGAAATGTAAGCCTCCGGCTAAATCATTTCCTGGTCATTCACAGGAAGGCATGGGAGAATTTCCAGACTTCTGTTTCCCAGTCTCTCTGTTTCCTTTTTTTTTCCTTTCTCCCCCCACAAGGAGCCATTGGCATTGTGTTGTAACCAGGGTATAAGCCTGGGAGGGAAGAAAACCTCTTGGGAGCCATTCAAGTTCTCTTGGTGGGATTGTCAATAGCCAAGTAAGCCATTTCAGAATACATAGCTATATTAACTGGTTTTATTTACTCATCTCCCTGTTGGTCTTCAAGCCATTCTAATTATATGTCCCCTCCCATTTCTGTACTTAATCATTGCTGATAACAAAGTCTTCTATGAAAGTTAACTTGACAATTTTTATTCTCAAGTCTACTTGGTCTCTAAAAACTATTCCGCATTGTCACTCACTCACTGTGTTTACCCTCTCCTGCCTTCGTGTCCATGACATGGCCCTCCTGTTTTCAGCCTAACTTTGTTCACTCCAAATCTTCTTTCAGCATCATCTGCCTTTAATTTTTGTATAAATTGTTGCCTAAGTCTTAAAGTTTTTTTTTTCCTTTTCACTCTGTATTTTCTCCTTAAGTGCTTTTCCCAATGCACATGATACTATGTATTGCCATATGAAGATGATTTTCAAGTTTATATTTTCAGCCTTATTTCTTCCCTGATATACAGAACTTTGATCTAGCTTCTTGGGTAATATTTTTAATAGGATGACTGAAAAATGCCTAGTAATCAAGAAGTGCCAAGAAAAATGCATATTTCTTTCCAAACACAAATTTTTACTTGTGTTTTTTAATCCTGTGAATGTCCCTCCAGTCATTCAAGGCAAAGAGTAAAAAGTCACCCTTTATACCTTCTGTTCTCAGCACTCTCCATTTTCAGTCTCTGGCAGTTTTACCTCTAATTCATTCACCTCATATTTTCTCTGACAGAACCTTATTTTAAAATGGCGTCACTGTTTTTCCATATAGATCCAGTAGCTTCTTACCCATCTTCCTACATTAAGACATGCTTCCCTTCAGTCTTTTTGTCAAGTAACATGCAGACTAATTTTTGAAATGGCAAATCTGATCATGTTACCTGTTTTTAGCATTCCGTGGTTTCTGGTAGCCAAAAGGTGATCCAAATATTTAAAACTATCTACCAGCTCTGCAGAATCTGGTCATTACTTTCTTACCTAGGGTTATTTTTTATTGTCAGACTTTTAAACACACTGTATAACCTATTCTGAATCATGTTCTAGAGGAACTGTGAACATTGTATTTGTCCTAACTGGTACATTTCCTAAACAAAGAGTACATGTATTCTGAGAGTTATCTTGCCCAAAATAAGGGATAGGAAATAGATACGTAATTGAAATCACTCCCTTCTTTCTTTCTTCCTTCCTTCCTCTCTTCTCTTTCTTTCTTTCTTTCTTTCTTTCTTTCTTTCTTTCTTTCTTTCTTTCTTTTTTCTTTCTTTCTTTCTTTTTTCTTTCTTTCTTTCTCTTTCTTTCTTTTTCTTTCTTTCTTTCTTTCTTTCTTGATTTATTTATTTGAGAGAGAGAACATGTGGGCACATGGGGGGTGCAGAAGGAGAGCATTTTTCAGGCAGATTCACAGCTGACTGTGGAGTCCAACTTGGGGCTCTATCTCATAACCAATGGGATCATGCCCTGAGTCAAAATCAACATCTGGAGGCTTAACCAACTGAGCCACCCAGGTGCCCCCACTTCCTTCTTTCTGAACAAAACTCAGTTGGACTGTTTCTGTTTGTTTAGGAATTTTGAAGTTGAGTGCCAAGTTTGACAATGTAGATGAGCTGAAGGGGTGTTGGCAGGCAGTGAGACAATTTCCAAAATAATTGCAGGGAAACTTGATTTTAAGTATTTATATGAATATAATATATTATACATGTATATCATATCAGTATTTTTTTCTGGGAAATAAACATCATTATTCTAAATGATTTTTTAATTAGTGAAATCATAACACAGGGGACATTATAAACTTATACCTTAAGACAATATTTCCTACTAATGCACCATATAATAAATTTACTAACTTTAGGTAGTAAAATGCTGAGTATACTAACAGGAATTTCTAATGATAAGTTTAAGAAAACTGATGCTATAAATATTACATATTTAAACACTGAGATTATTGTGCTAAAGTGAAATCATAAGTTATATATGTATAGGAGAAATTATTGCATTGAATGTGATATAATAAACCCTTTTGTAAAAAACTTAAATGTATGTTTTAGGCTATGCTGAAATCTGAGAAGTGACTGGAAAGTTTTAACAGAAGGCAATTAACAGAAGGCAGGTTCTGATTTCCAAGAGGCATTGGAAACTAACCCCGCATGATCTAGATTTGATCCTTAGGTTTGTAAGATTTGGCACTATTTTTTTTGGGGGGGGGCACTAATTTTTTGCTACAACACAACCCACGTTAAATCCAGCTATAAACCTATTGTGTGATGCAAGTGCATAGCTCAATGTGGCTGGAGAAGAATGATTAACTACATGATTTTTAAATTCATGCCCACTAAGGGTAAATGAGAGTGAACTTTTAATGCTGCCCAGAAACCATTTAATATGTATCTGGTACAACCTTTCTGCCACGATCCCTTACCTTCTCGTCACTTCTCAAATTCGTAACACCTCTTTACTATCTTTAGTCATACCTGTTGACTATGTTTTCTATTTCTCTGTGAAAAGAAGCAGCAATAGGAAGTTATTCCATAGACCAGCAGGACCAAGCAGCATTTGTGACACATGCTCTCCCTTTAGCTCATTGCTCTATAAATGGCTCCATCTCCTCTCTGAGGCCAAGCCTTTGTGCATTAGATTCTGTCTGCTCTCATCTGCTCAAGACTGCAGTTCCAACAATTCTTCTCTCTCTCCCTGCATCCTTCTTGGTTTATTTCTTTTTCTCAATAACACATTTATTTGCAAATCCAATGAAAAAAGTGCATTCAAATTAATCCAGAGTTCAGCCACTGCTCACCACCACTGTGGCCACACCCTGATGTAAGCTATCATTATCATCTCTCATCTGGATGATAAAAAACACTCTCCTTACTTGTATCCTGCTTCAGCCCTCAGAAGTTTAATCTCAAACCAGAGCCAGTTTCTTTTAAAATGTAAGTCAGATCATGTTAAACATGTTGGCAAAATCCTCTGATGGTTTTCTGACTCACTGAAAGAATCAGCTCAGTGGCTGATAATGCCCAACATCGTTTCCTTGTTAACTCTCCACATTCACAACCTGTTCTTCATATTGTCTTCATATTTGTTCATAATCATTAGCCTCTCTTCTTTTTCTGAAGCATGCCAAGAATTCTTTAACCCAAAGGGCATTTAATTTTCTATTCCTTCTTTCTATAAATCCCTCAACTCCCTTTCTTCCTTCAGGTCTTTATATATATATTCTACTTTCTCAATGAGAACTTCTGTGCATTCCTCTTAAAAATTGCAACCTCTGCTCCTTAATACTCAGTATCCCTTGACCTGCTTAATTTTTCCTCTAGCAGTCATGGCCATCTACTGTCGTTTACATTTTACTTGTTTTTATGCTGCCCATTTTCTGTGCAGTGCAAACTCTAGGACAACAGAGATTTTTTTTTTCTTTTGTTTACTACCGAGGCCTTAGTACTTAGAATAATGGTTGGTACTTGGTGCTAATAAAAGTATGTTAAATTTGGGCGCCTGGGTGGCTCAGTGGGTTAAAGCCTCTGCTTTCGGCTCAGGTCATGATCTCAGGGTCCTGGGATCGAGGCCCACATCGGGCTCTCTGCTCAGCAGGGAGCCTGTTTCCCCCTCTCTCTCTGCCTGCCTCTCTGCCTCCTTGTGATCTCTCTCCCACTGTGAAATAAATAAATAAAAATCTTAAAAAAAAAAAAAGTATGTTAAATTGAAAACATACTTTTGGAATTTATGTATTTAAAATATGTCTAGTGAAGTTAAAAAATTCAGCCAAAAGTCACTTAGTCGTTAGTAGATTCCACCTTTTACAGTCTCCCGAGATAGGATAGGAACTTTTAATCTCTACATTCTAAGTCAAATAAAGGCTAAAATAGGAGTTACCCTGAGAACTATAATTCTTGGCCATGGACGTATCATTTGAACTTCAACCTTTCATTCTGAACTAACTAGGAATAACTTTCTCATGCCCTTCTCACAATAAACTTTCTTATTTGTGGTCTCAGATGACAAACTAGACATGGAAATATTATGCTTGGCTTTTGTCTCTACGTATGCTCCTCCAGGCCAGACTAAGAAATACTGGTTGTAAAGGTAGTACTACTTTAGCTACAGCTGTATTTGTTTTAGAGATAATTAGTTTTCCATCTGGCATTTGAGAGAGTGCTACATTTGCTTTAGGGAGAAAACAAAGAAACTATCACAATTGTGTAACCAAGCAAATTCTTCCAATGTGCACAGTGTAGCAATGACATATAGCACTTACTGTATAGTGTCTTAGCAGTTAAAGTGATAAATGGGTAAACTAACTCTGTTTATATGTGCAAAGATCTGTGCAGAAAAATCTCTGTAAACAGTTCTTACTGTAGTTGGCAACCTGCTTCATTGTGCATTAATTTACTATGCTTATCAATTGGGTGAATCCCGAATTCAATTTGAAAACTAATTTAACATGTATGAATTTATAATGAACAATTTAAAGTGATAAGATGCTTACCTATTTAGGTGGAAGTAAGAGCTCTAGGAAATTAAAGGCATAAATTCTAATCACATCTTTCGAGAATAAAATGCAGTATGGGTTGCAGTCATTAAGCCACACATATGTAAATGCACCAACAAATGTATGCAAGAAGGCTGTGATACTCATGGTACTCTTGTTAAAAATAAAGCTGTTAATAATTGCTTATGAAAAATGTATCTAGGATAGAATAGCAATAATGTTATCAAAGTTATTGAGAAACCCTTGTAGGAGGAAAAGGCCAGATAACAAAGGCTGTCACTGTTGGCAGATGGAACATTATTATATGCTGCAATAGGTTTATCTTTCCTGCCTGTTTCATCATGTGGCATTTCAATAACTACCAAAAGGAAGCTTTACTGTGTATCTTCAGCCAGACATTCTCATAATAACTAGAGCAGTAACTATACTCCCTAATGTTGAATCTAGCTTGTTCCAGCTGATATTTCAAAACAAGGTTCTTAGATATCCCCAAATGGAGGCAAACAAGAAAAGGTAATAAATCCGTAACCATCACTTCTGTTTGAATAATCACGATACATTTCAGAGCCATTAGAAATACAGACAAGAAAGCTTTCTTTTGATGTTTCAGTATCAGGTTTCAGTTCTGAATTGCATAGCCAATAATGCTTTGAAGGATTGTCACACAAATCCTAAAGTAAAACAAAGAGTAGGCAAACAGGAGTAGAAAATAACGGCAAAGTAACATAAAAAAAGATCATTGTATATATTTTCCACTGCTCATTCATTTAGAGGTAATAGTTCTGGTACTCTTTACTGGGATAAATCTGAGCTCTTCACCTAAAGTAAAATTTCAAGAACTTTTTCTGTTAAATTAGTTTTCAATACTTAGGGAGTAATCTAAAGAGAAGAGCTTTGAAAATGTTTAATAATAAAATAAAAGTTCAAATAAAAATATTATAACCAAAAATAATGTGAGATTTGGTGCTTTCATAAAAATACATTAATGCAGTATTACCAAAACGGCACTTACTGCATTTCAAACAGTGAATAACCACGTGATTCTCAGTTTAATAAATATATTCAAAGTGTTAGATCAGCAAGGGAGCACCACGTGTGCTGGGGCAAATCTGTCTAAGTCTTCCATATATTTTTAAAACACTATTTAAAAAAACTAACATTCATCCCACTACATGGTTGGCATTTTTGATGTTTTCTTTGCCAAAACTTCTGAACTTGAAAATATGGCCATGCTAGGTGAAAACATCAATAGCATGTGTTTCCATTTGGTTCAATTATTAAGTGCAAAATAGGATAATATCAGGATCCTGTATCGTGTTAGATTAATTATAGAGTAAGTGGAAAATTAGACTTTGAAATTTTAATAAAAATTGTCACATTGATTTTAATGAGGAAGGCATTCCAAAATCTTAACAAATGTTCTTAATTATTTCAATTTCATTAAAAAATATTCTTATTCATTCAGTAGCATAATTAAATTATTCCAAAATAATTTAATCTTTGTTTTTACTGAAATGAAAGTACTAAAGGCTGGTTTCTGAAAACTTTGTCTATTTAGCTAACACTTTACTGAAGACAGACTGTTTTGTTAGCTGATAACAGCAAACTGTGGAGACACAAGAAGTCTTTGTTGCAGTTTCAGAAGTCTAATCATGACTTATTGCAGGTTGCATTAAGACTAAGAACTGTAGTTGCCTCATGATGTTATTTCACAGGAGGAAGGGCACTCATACACAGCTGAGGAGTGGTCAGATTTTCCACAATTGGATAGATCTTTTTAAACTCAATATATTAAAAAAAAAAGTTTGCTGTTACTTTTTTCCCATTACAATGAAATATTTCTACCTTGTCTGACTTCTTTTTGTCTTAGAAATCATTCACTTGCCCAAGTGAGAAAAACCTACTACTTCTACCTGCCATACATGGTCCTCCTGTTCAAATCACCTCATTTTCCTTCTCATTTGTCTATTGTCCACTTCTTTATGGTCACTACATCTACGTTAGTTCAGACAATTGGCTGTCTCACCATTTCTCCTTTAGTTGTCTGTAATGGCCATCTAAATGTTTTTATTTGCTCTTAATCTCTAAACAAACTCAGCTTGATAAAACACAAATATGAGTCTCTTCCTATACTAATTAAAATCTTTAATGGCTCTGAATTCAATGTAGGGTAAAATCAGAAATCCCTAGGGTAACACATAAACAAACATTCACCTATTCCCTCCTAGATCTCTATCCTCATCAGTTGGCAGAAATGCTAACCCCCAGAGGTATAACATTCAGAAATGCTGAATTATTTGCAGTTGTCTTTCTTTTCTCTGGGACTTTATGTCATTATTCTTTTTCTGGAAGATTCAAGTGTTTCATTTTATTAGTACTTAATCTTTGTACATCAGTAGCATTCCCAGGTAGCAGTTTTGTCATTCCTTCAAAAATGAATCAGAACCCTTGGAAAGTTTAAATATATAGAAATAAATAAATAAATAAATAAATAAATAAATAAATAAATAAATAGGAAGTTTAAATATACCCATATGTGAATTATATTGTAGTTGTGTTTTGACCTTTTTTCCTTAAATTGCTAACTCTTTCATGAATAAGTGTTGTGTTGTTCTCTTACGTAGCAAATTACAGTTTCCTAATACTTGTTTACTGAACAGTTTAGGGAAATTTCATTCATTAATACTGGCTGCCATTTATTTATGCCTATTACATATATTTCATCTAGCATTTTAAAGCTATCAGTCCATACATTAAGGTTTACATATGATTTGGCATCATTTATCTTTTGTCTTTTATAATTCTTTAATGTTAAAATCATTTATTTTGTTGTTTTTATAGATGAGTAAAGGTTTAGAGAGCATGCATAGTATGCTGGAATTAGGGGGCCATTAAGTAACCAAATCAGAAGGTCCGTTAGGTTATATTATTTTAAATACTAAGAAATTTCTATTCCATCTCTAGTCTTCTTTATAGTCCCCTATTAAGTTTACAATGCAGAAGAGTTTAGATATTAAACAATTTTGAGTATTTTGAATATGGTAAATACATAGTTGGATGAATGAAGGAGAAAATTCATAGCATTTATTTATTTATTTATTTGTTTGTTTGTTTGTTTATTTATTTTTATTATTATTATTTGCCCCAGGGGTACAGGTCTGTGAATCATCAGGCTTACACCTTTCACAGCATTCACCAAAGCACAAACCCTCCCCAATGTCCACAACCCATCCACCCTATCCCTATCCTCCCACCCCCCAGTAACCCTCAGTTTGTTTTGTGAGATTAGCAGTCTCTTATGGTTTGTGTCCTTCCCCATCCCATCTTGTTTCATTATTTTTCCCTCCCTACCCCCCGACCCCCCATCCTGCCCCTCAAGTTCCTCATATCAGAGATATCATATGATAATTATCTTTCTCTGATTGGCTTATTTCGCTCAGCATAATACCTCTAGTTCCATCCACGTCATTGCAAACAGTGAGATTTCGATTCTTTTGATAGCTGCATAGTATTCCATTGTATATGAAAATTTATAGCATTTAAATTAAATTCTGCTCATATATCTTATCATTATAACAGCTTTTTTTTTAATTTTATTTTTATTCTTTGCCCAAGGGGTACAGGTCTGTGAATCATCAGGCTTACATCTTTCACAGCATTCACCAAAGCACAAACCCTCCCCAATGTCCATAACCCATCCACCCTATCCCTACCCTCCCACCCCCCAGTAACCCTCAGTTTGTTTTGTGAGATTAGGAGTCTCTTATGGTTTGTCTCCTTCCCCATCCCATCTTGTTTCATTATTTTTCCCTCCCTACCCCC
>LNAC01001882.1:46810-71733 GCA_002007465.1 Ailurus styani
ATCACTTGGCATCAGGGAAAAACAAATCAAAACCACAGTGAGACACCACCTCACACCAGTCAGAATGGCTAAAATTAACCAGTCAGGAAACGACAGATGTTGGTGAGGGTGCAGAGAGAGGGGAATCCTCCTACACTGTTGGTGGGAATGCAAGCTGTTGCAGCCACTCTGGAAAACAGTATGGAGATTCCTCAAAAAGATGAAAATAGAGCTACCCTATGACCCAGCAATCGCACTACTGGGTATTTACCCTAAAGATACAAAGATAGTGATCCTCAGGGGCACATGCACCTGAATGTTTATAGCAGCAATGTCCACAATAGCCAAATTATGGAAAGAACTTAGATGTCCACCAACAGATGAATGGATAAAGAATATGTGGTATGTATATACAATGGAATGCTATGCAGCCATCAAAAGAAATGAAATCTTGCCATTTGCAATGATGTGGATGGAACTAGAGGGTATTATGCTAAGTGCAATAAGTCAATCAGAGAAAGACAATTATCATACGATCTCTCTGATATGAGGAATTTGAGGGGCAGAGCAGGGGGTCATGGGGGGTAGGGAGGGAAAAATAATGAAACAAGATGGGATCAGGAAGGAGAAAAACCATAAGAGACTCCTAATCTCACAAAACAAACTGAGGGTTACTGGGGGGTGGGAGGGTAAAGATAGGGTGGCCGGGTTATGGACATTGGGGAGGGTTTGTGCTATGGTGAGTCCTGTGAAAGGTGTAAGCATGATGATTCACAGACCTGTACCCCTGGGGCAAATAATAATTTTTAAAAAATTTAAGAAAAATAGAAGGAAAGAAATGCTGTGACTTTATTGAAATAACTTCATATACCAGCTATTCAGTTGCCTATGCTTTAAAATACAGATAATATTTTATATTTGTGATTTCTATAAAGATAAATTATTGGACCACTATTAAATACTTATCCTAGTAATTGTACAAAATACACTGTGTTTTTAAGAATTACCAAATCAGTTAAATGAATTATGTAGATGGATCTACAGGGATTCTATATGGATTCTAATTTGAGTCAAGGAAATGCATTCTTACCAGACCTTAGCTAAAACAGATTTCTTTGATAAAGTTTTGGGGATGTACGAAAGTAAGAGTCAATCCAGTCATTCATTGGCAACATCCATAATAATCAAAGGATAATGCATAATTTTTGTGTGATTATTTTTATTAAAGCTAATAAAAGAGGACTTCAGCTGTCTCCATTTTGACCTCAAACTTTCTCGTTGGGCTCTTCTTTCCAGTTTATCTCTTGGCTCAGGCAGAAGACCCTGAGGGCAAAGCATCTCCTGATGAGAACCAGAACTGCCCCCTCAAACAGTAAGGACTGCCCTGAGCCAACCAGACCCTGCCCATACCTGACTCCAAAACAATGATCCGTTTAACCTTCATTGCCTACCTAAACCTACCCACCCATCTTTCTCACACATTTTCCTTATGTAAACCTGCAAGGATTTTTGGCATTTCAGAGACAATCTTTGAGCCACTTCTTCCTGATGTTGGCTTTGCTGAAATAAATACCTTTGTTTCACCACCAGTTGTTTCTCTGCCAAATTTGTCAGCGGTGAGTGGCCTTGCAGAGTGCTCTTGCATCCCTGTACCTTGGCTAAGAGTCATTGTTACCTGGAAAAAACCCCCGTAAGACCATGGATAGCCTTAAAATGATGAATTTGAGCACATAGCTTGCAAGAGGTCTTGGAACAGCGGAGTTGATCACTTCTCATCAACCTCAGATCCATTAAAAGCACATTGAAAATAGCCTGTAGGTTGCACACAGTCTAGTGCATATTTTCCAATAGAAATCACCAGATTTAAAATCATACGAAACATAAGTTTTACCTAATTTCCCTCTTGAAATTGGAAAGTATAATTGTCCAATTTATCACAAACATCAAGAGAACTGATTGACTAAAACAAAACAAAATCTAGATCCATATATTTTTCTAAAAAAGATAGAAAGGGCTTCATTTTTATATCATCCAAGTATGCATATGAATAGACAGGCTAGAATCACCCTACTGCTTTATGAAACTTGTCTAATTAAATTTTAGCTGTCTCACTTGAGGATAGAAGTTAATATTTTGTTTGCTCATTCTGCTTACATAGGTGGTAAATCGTCAAGCTAGCAGAATAACAAACCATTGGAAAATAGCTATTCTATTCTATTTACTGGATTAGAGCAAAACACTGTAAATGTAATTAAATGGCTATATATTTCAGGAGCTATTAATTATAAAGATAATAAAAATAATGTCATTATCATCGTACTCCATGGATGTATACTGATTTATTTCTTGAGAAAACATTATGCTTTTATTTAACAAGATCACCCATGATCCTGATCTGAGAATATTCTTTCATTCAATAAAAAGTAGGAATTGTCATCTGTAGTAACTCCATTATCAGTTTCTTGCATCTGATAAATAATTTAATTCACTATCTTCAAAATGTATTCTACTCAAGAATTCTTGTGGGGCACCTGGGTGGCACAGTTGTTAAGCATCTGCCTTCGGCTTGGATTATGATCCCAGGGTCCTGGGATTGAGCCCCACATCAGGCTCCTCTGCAGGACGCCTGCTTCTCCCTTTCTCACTCCCCCTTCTAGTCTGTCCCTCTCTCCCTGTGTTTCTTTCTGTCAAATAAATAAATAAAATATTTAAAAAAATTCTTGCAAAAGTGTACTAACACACATTTCAATTAGAAGACATAGTAGCATTTAATAGATTAATCAAGATGTCTTAACAAATACAACAAAAGTTATGCTAAGAAGGCAGCAAAACTTTCCAGGAAATCTTCCCTTCCTCAGTGTATGTATAATCATATTTTAAAGGAAAGAAGTTAAGAAATATGTACTTTTTTATTTCTACTTCTTGTCTTCCCTTTATTTAAAACATTGAAATATAATGTAGATATATCTGACCTCACATCACATTTTGAGGAATAATTAAATGCTTGAAAAGAAAAATCACTTACTGGATCTATCAGGCTTTTTTTTTTCCCCCTTTTCTTTTCTTAATTTTTTTTTTTTTGAGTGTGGGGCAAACTAGGGATTTTTATACTTGGCATGCATACTTGTTTGTTTTTACCCACCCACCACCTTTGCTAAGAACTTTCTTTTCTTCAGAGTACATTAGTTATTCTTTCCTTCTCTCATTTCATACACACCCAAAAATGTGGCATAATCATAAAATAATAATGAATTAGAAAGCTATCATTGACCTGCTGTCACAGATTTATCTTAAAAAGATCCATATTATCTATTAGGCTACAATTAGAAATAAGATGTTAGATGTCTTCCTTAGACTATGATTTATTTTTAACCTTGAGTCTTTGATCAGACAGTAATTTTATGTTTGAGTCTTTGATCTGAATGTCATAAAGAAGCTGGGCACCAAAGTTTTAGATAATATTTCATTTTCAAATGATCAATGAAACTATAAATGAAATCTGTCTTATTGGAGGTTAAAAATCAGGATAGTGATTTTTCATTTTGCTTTCAAAATATGTAAAATAAAATTTTAAGTTCTAATAGTCCACATCATTAGATTCACATTAAAATTAAATGCCATGAATAACAAACAATAAGTTAATAAAAATCAACAAGTACGTGCCTATTTGGTATTATGTTTACATCAAAATAAAGATGATTTTTATTAAATGTGTTAGTATTTTATGCTTTTTAAAAAATCAAGTGACATTTTATAATACCAGTCATATGATATTAATTGACATCACTTTTTATAAAACTTGTATTATATTTAAGTACTTTGGAAGACTGATTATTTATGTAATCAATAAGGTGAATCTTTATTTAAAATTAGATGCTTATTATACAAATGAATGGTTTTCATGTTTTTTTGTACTCTAAAAATAGTAGCTATTAAATATTTTACTTTGTTTCCGAAAGTCTGAATTATGATATGCTAATAACTTCCTCTTAGCATTACCCCCAAAAGTTGATGTATAGAGAAAAAATTCCTAATTCCTGTTTCCTTTTAGACATTAGGTTTGTGCATAACTTTATGGTAACAAGGTGCTGGCACCCAGAGAACTAGAACCTTAGAAGTATCAACTTCATCCTTGAAGGGATACACCGCTGTCCTAACCAGCCTATATTAAGTAAAACTTATGGAAGAACAAGATCTTTCTGAGAGTCAAAGGAATTCTAAAATAGACATGTCAGCATGAGTTTTTACCAAGGTGACAGTAGAAGCAACAACTGTCTGAGCTAATACAAAGCCTAAATTTGATAATGTCTGCATTTTTGACGTCCCGGGTTAGAGTCTTGGTTGAAGGCATGAGAGAGAGATTTTGCTCACTTGCGTCTAGCGTAGAGCCAATCCACTGGATGGGCACTTCACGCTGACAGTTGTAATAAGGAAACTGAAGACCTCAAGGAAGAGAGCAGACTGTTGTAATTTCTGCTCCTACCTTTGTTTCTGGCTCTGTCCTCTCACCTTTACCTGTTCCTTTCAGTTATCCCCTCTTCTTTATTCTTTTCCTCCTTCTTCCTCTTCCCTTTTCTTCTCTTTTCCTCTTCTTTTACATGCATTCACTAACCTGTGCATTCTTTTATGCACTTGGGCTCTGCCAGAGAACAAAGCAAACAAAAGGTAAATCCCTATTATTTTGGAGCTTCCATGACAATGGAGGAAAAGAAACAATAAAATAAATAAATGTATACTAAATATGATAAGTGATTTTTTTTCATTTCAGAGGTAGAATAGTGATTTATCAGAGCACCAGTGCTCATTACGTTCCCATGGCCTCCTTAATGCCCATCACTTAGTTGCTTCATCCCTCCACCCAGCTCCCCTCCAGCAATCCTCGGTTGGTTTCCTATAGTTAAGAGTCTCTTGTGGTTCGTCTCCCTCTCTGATTTCATCTTATTTTACTTTTCTCTCACTTCCCCTATGTTCATCTGTTTTGTTTCTTAAATTCCACATGTGAGTGAAATCATGCAGTAATTCTCTTTCTCTGATTGACTTATTTCACTTTGCATAATATCCTCCAGTTTCATCCACATCATTGCAAATGGTAAGACTTCATTTTTTTGATGTTTGAATAATACTCCATCGTATGTATATGTGTATGTATACACACACACACACACCATATCTTCTTTATCCATTTATCCGTTGATGGACATCTGGGCTCTTTCCATAGTTTGGCTATTGTGGAAACTGCTGCTATAAACATTGGGGTGCAGATGCCCCTTTAAATCACTATTTTTGTAGATAAGTGACTTAAAAAAAACAAAGTAAGAGGATCAGGTATGTGGAAGTGTATGGCATGTGGAAGTGGTTTGAAGTTTTATAAAGAGGGAGCAAGGTAGGGTTCCTTTGTGAAGATGACATTTGACCAGATGTATGAAGCAGACATATTAATCATCCGTGTATCTGCAGAGTGGCCTCAGTCGATGAAATGGCTTATCCAAAGGCCCTAATGAGGAAGACTACCCAGCGTCTTAAGAATGGCAAACATACAAGAATGCCAGAAGAGCTAGAACTGACTAAAAGCTCTAGGAAGAAGAAGAGAGGAAAGAAAGAAGGTTAGTGAAGACTGAAAGTTAGAAGTGAAGGAGGGGCCGAATGCCTAGAAATTACAGACTATTGTGAAAAATTCAGTTTTTACTCTGAGAGAGATCACAGTCTCTGGAGTCGTGTGTATGCGTCTGTGTATGTGTGAGTTTGTGCATTCATATATGTATATAAATTGTGCGTGTATACATATGTACACTCTCAGCCTGTATGCTAGAACATTTAAAAGAATATCTGCTAAAGCGCAACCTCACTTCTCTCCAAAACTTAGAGCCTAAAATACCCATCTTGCCTCCAGAGAATTACTGGGGGCTTACGAACTGGGGACTATAAGCACCTTGGCTGTAGCTACCAAAATCACTAGAGCACATGCACGTTTTCCAGAAAACTTGCTTTGCTTTTGCTGTCCTGTCACCATTTAAGTCACAAGACTATCGCTAAGGCAATGAGCCTGAAACGAGTGGAAAAAACATGAAAGAATACAGTTTTCAGGAAACATTATGTAGATTCATTTTAAATGGGATGAAATTAGAAATCATAGGTTGTCATTATGTCTGATGTTCCTCCTCTATTGTATCACCACATCTCTTTTCCATATAAGTACTCTTAATTTTATATAGGTTTTGCAGGGATTGGAAAAAGCTATGCCTACAAATGATGAGGAGCAGAACTGGTGTGTTAACAAATTTTTATTGATTGTCAGTGTCTTCCTTCCTGGTAATTTTGCCAAAGATTTACTCCCTCCACTAGGGAAGGTGATACAGATAGAAAATATAGCAGGGAACCCTTAATTGCTTGTTCAGTTTTAATTTTCTTATGTAGGCTTTCGCAGTCTTTATTTTATCCATAGTATATTAAATATAAATTGCAACTGCTAAATTAGTTTGATATTGAATAGACAGGCTGCATAAATAAAACTCAAAGGAAAACTGTAATCATTCTGGTTAATGTGGTGATGTCTATATTAAGTTCTGCTCTCTCCCTTGAGAATAAGGAGTTCATGGATTCTTTCTGGGTCTTGGGCTGTGTAGGATGCTATGTGAATGGTGGAAGTCTTGACTAGAAAGAAAAAGTGACCCCTTCTATTGGTACTTTATTTTTAATGATTTTATCTATTTGAGAGAAGATCATTCAAAGTGTATGTGCGTGAGCGGGCAGAGGGGTGGAGGGAGAAGGAGAGAGAATCTCAAACAGACTCCACGCTCAGCCCCACGGGGACCTCGATCTCACTACTCTGAGATGATGACCTGAGCTGAAATCAAGAGCCAGTTTCTTAACCCCCTGAGCCACTCAGGCATTCCTCAATTGGTACTTTAAAAGATCTCTACCTCAATTGGAATGTCATGAATGAAAAAAGTATTTTTTAATGTTCTACAAATTTTTAGAGTATATTGGCTACTTGGTGATTAAATTAAAAGCTATTTCTACAAAAAGAACCATCTATAAATTAACACAGTTCTTGTCCTTGCTAAGCCTCAATATTTTCATTTGTGAATTTTAAATATAATAGTAGTTGGGAAATGTGATATTTTGTTTGATGAATTTAAATCACTGCCCTTTTAAATGCTATTTTCTCCCTTAAAGCTACCTGGAAAGTACATTTTTAAGAAAATAAAAGAGAAGAGGAAAAAAAAATCAGAATATAAGCCTTAGTCATGATAGGAAAGTATTTTAATATTCAGATGTATACTGACCTATTTTTTTCTGAAATGTTCATAAGAATCTAGGTTGCTTATCTATTTTAAATGCTATATTCCTTTACTTCATATTAAATGATATCATTTTTATATACTTTTATTGATATTATCAAGGACAGCAAATAATCCAGTGATTTTTTTTTTCCATTTATTATCAGTTTCATTAAATGTCCAAACACAATGATCACACTTGATGGGCATTTGCTGTTTGGATACGACAAAATTTATATGCTAAATAATTCCTTTTCTTTATTTAACTACATTTAAAAATATTCTTTAGTCTTATTTTTTGTCTCCATATCTTCCTAGCTTTGAAGATATTACAAGTTCCCCCGAGAAGAATATAAAATATGGAAAGTTCTATACGGGCAATCTACAAACTAAAAATATGTCATGTTCTAAGAGTTTATTGTTAATGTAATGTAATTCAGAGGAGTGTTTATTGAGCACCAAGTATTTTCAGGTCCTAAGTAATTTGTAACCTTTTAGAAAGTACTTCAACTGTCTTCATTAAAATTTGTCCAATTTAACTTCCCTTCCTTCATATAAACAATTGCCTACATCTGTTTCCCTCTCTTTATTTGAACATTTTCTTTTAAAATGTATTAAAGAAATTTTTAAAAAATTAATAATTCAGTTCTTTAATCCTTTATGATCTAATTTTCATTCCCAGTGTTCTATTTAATTTGCTCTTTCTAGGCTCATCAGTGTCTTGATGTTTCAAAATCCAACAATAATTAAACCACCTAAAATCTGCCTTTTGACACTGTGGATTCTTTTATTAGAAAATCTCTCCTGTTTTGTTTTCTGTGATAATATTCTTCCAATCTACTTATTACTTATTCCAGTCTCTTTTGCTAGAATGATTCTGTCTCTAGCATTTGTTTTCTATTTACTTGTCTCTTTTTTACTTTAGATGCTTACTGGCTTCAGACTAGATTTACGATTATAAATCTATACTTTTAGCCTTCTCTCCAAGGTGTACCATTGGCATTTCAATCTTGGTATTTTCAAGATCAAAATCTGTGCCACTGAATAACTCTCTAGTTCTACCTAACTCTTCATTCTTATTTTGTTATTATTTCTCCGGTATCTTGTCCATACTACTAAATTTAACTTCCACCTTCCTGCAGATGTTATGCTTTTAAAAGACAGATCAGCTTTGCAGACTCTGTTTACTTAGATTATTTTGATGACTCTTTTTTTTTTTTTTTTTTTTTAAAGATTTTATTTATTCATTTGACAGAGAGAGATTACAAGTAGGCAGAGAGGCAGGCAGAGAGAGAGGAGAGAGGAGGAAGCAGGCTCCCTGCTGAGCAGAGAGCCCGATGTGGGCCTCGATCCCAGGACCCTGGGATCATGACCTGAGCCGAAGGCAGCGGCTTTAACCCACTGAGCCACCCAGGTGCCCTTGATGACTCTTTACTATAAAATCCTCCTATTCAAATGACTTACTATGGCATTCAAGTTGTGTGCAACATTATTCTAATTCAACTTTCTTTCTCACCATTTTCTAGGCATTCTCCATGTTTCTGACTTGCCCTTTGTGTACCCTGAACTTTTAATCCTTTATTCATGATGTTTATCCTTCTGGAATGTATTTATAACTCTCTTCTCTTGGAAATTTGGAATAATGAGTTAGTTAATGCTATATGTTTAGAAAAGTTCCTTTTCTAATACATGCTCATTAAATACCAGCAAGTATTATTGTTTTTACTCATAGTTGTAGCCATGGTCATAATGGTAATAACAGTTTAATAATGTCCACTTTATAATAATCACTTTTATCAAAGCTTACCTATCACTTTTCTTCCCCTTTTTCTTTCTTCTAATGAGAATTATTTGTTCTTTCCTTATTTTCTCTAGTTACACAAAGTTGCCTCATTATTACTTCCATCACTATTTGACTATATTAATATATTACTATACCATTTATAAATTTAATATATATCTAAGAAATAATTTAAGAAATATATATGTGCATATGTATGAGAATAAGATATATATATATATACACACATATATATACAAGAATGTAATTTGAGAATAAGATATATATT
Source organism: Ailurus styani (assembly GCA_002007465.1). Classification (NCBI taxonomy): domain Eukaryota; kingdom Metazoa; phylum Chordata; class Mammalia; order Carnivora; family Ailuridae; genus Ailurus; species Ailurus styani. The sequence continues at coordinate 56,139 of LNAC01001882.1, forward strand.
TGATACACACACACACACAAAGATATAAGTATATATGTATATATCTTATTTTTAAATTATTTCTTGGTTGAAGCCTGGTATTTTTGTAACATGTTTATAAAGGAAGGATTGAATTGGATTTAAAACTCTCGCTTTTTAGAATTGCTGGAGATATTCAGTAATTTTAAATAACAATATTAATTTTAAAACAAAGATAGGTGTTCTTATAGTCACTTGAGTTTGTATGTTTAATGAAGTAATTAATTTTCCAGTCTCACAAGCAGAGAACTCCTTTAGGCCAGAGTTCTTTCAGCACATCCATTTTATGAAAATCTTTTCTCTAATCTAACTTGCGAGAAAGGTCTTCTAATAATAAAAAAAAAGCCACAGGTACCAAGACTCCTGTGTTTGGGATTTCAAGTTAAACAGAGAGTGAAAAATAATACTTAACATATGGGTTTATTGTACATTTAGAGTTAGAACAGGAAGAAGGAGGGAAGGGAATTATCCTTTGCTCAGCACTGAATGAGTTAGAACTACTTAGTCGAATATGCAGATGCCAATTATTTAAGGACTAAGAGGCAAGACTCCAGAGAGCCTCTTACTGCTTCCTAAAAGGATGACAGTTAAATTCCAGAAAGCGTTCAATTCCTTGTGGATCTTAATATCTTTCAGAGAGACAAAAATGGCAGCAAATGAAAAAAAAATAAAATTCAACTTTACTTAATTATGCACAAGTACTACAATTACTGGAGAATATTCAATTTAGAATTAGTGGTAAAAGTAGTGGGTGAGACAGATTTGCTAAAACTAAAAAAAGTTTCATTTAATCAAAGACACAAAAGAGTTTGGTATTTATTTATTTATTTATTTATCTATTTATCTATTTATTTATTTTAAAGATTTTATTTATTTATTTGACAGAGAGCGATCACAAGTAAGCAGAGAGGTAGGCAGAGGGAGGGGGGAAGCAGGCTCCCTGCTGAACTGAGAGCCCAGTGCAGGGCTCCAACCCAGGACACTGAAATCATGATCTGAGCTGAAGGCAGAGGCTTAACCCACTGAGCCACCCAGGCATCCCAGAGTTTGGGTTTTAATCTAAATTAGATATTGGAGTGCATAGAAATGACAATCTTCCATGCAAGATTGTATGTAATGCATCATCATCATCATCATTATAATTAATACTTTGGCAGTAGATACTATTAACTGATTTAACTGTCATAATGTTACCAGAAACTGGGGGAGTTCTTAGGCCTTGACACCTCAACTGCCAACCAGTTTCTTGAGTTTGCTGTGAGAAAGAGCTGAAGGACAAGTCAGAGTAAAGCAGAGTAGAAGTATCATTGCAAAGAGAAAGTAGACTCTTGAGACGTGAGAGTGAGTGAGCTCCAGGGAGAACTGGGCCCACTGAGGTTTAGGTTCCTATCTTTTATTGACAGTTGGTAACAAAGGGGTGGAATATTCGTTTCTTGTGGCATGGATTTCTTGGAAGCAGGGTTACTTGCTTTTAGTTCCTTATTTGGTAAGGGGTTTCCTGTCATGGCACCTTGAGGGAAGAGATTTTAGTATGTTTATGTGGTATAATAAGGGAATAATGTAAACTTTGGCCTACTTTGTTGGCCATCTTGGGCCCGTTTGGTTTGATGAGGTTTCTTATGGCTTTGTTTTGGAGTGCTGCCAGGGCAGCCCTCTCTGACTTCCTCATAGCTGGCCATGACTTCCTCTCTGCTGGCCATTAGGCAGGCATCCTGTCAGAACCTATCTAACTACCTACTCTAACAATAATAACCTATAATTTAGGTACTACCATGATGTGAGTGCTGGTATCATCCACACAAATAGTTAATTTACTAAGTTTGGATCCATATTCACCTTAGAGGCCCAAATCACTGCTGAACACCCAGAAAGAGTAGAAATAGGTAAAAAGGATGATGTGTGTAACAGTTTTGCAAATAAAATTTTTCAAGTACATTGATCTCCTTCTGTCCCCTACAACTTTCTGGTTCTTGTAAAAACTTTAATTAATTTGTTACATTCATTATCCAAGAAATATTACTATTTCTTAAGATTTTTAAAGATTTATTTATCTATTTATTTATTTATTTATCAGATTGAGCGAGAGAGCACACAAATAGGAGGAGCAGCAGGCAGAGGGAGAAGCAGACACCCTGCTGAGCAAGGGGCCTAATGTGGGACTTGATCCCAGGATTCTGGGGTCATGACTGAGCCAAAGGGAGATGCTTAATTGACTGAGCCACCCAGGAGTCCCCAAGAAACATTATTCTTTAAAAGGGGCATATTAGAATTTACAAGAATTTGAAGCTGGAGCATGACTGACAAAGCTAAGTTTCCCTTTATCTTTATCACCAACCTCACTGACCTTGCCAATCAAAAATAAACACTAATAAGAAGTGAGTGCATATTATTTCAAATGACTTACTATAATTGTGTGTGTGTATGTGTGTGTATTTCTCTGCCATGTATATATAGGTTTAGTATATATATAAGTATACATATACTAATATACTGAAGTATAAGTATATCGATAGTATAGTGCATATATAAGTATATGCAAGTATAAATATAGATATGTGTATACCTACTGTATTAGCATAATAATGCTGCTATAACAAATTATCACAAATGTAATGGATTAAAACAGCACACATTTATTAGTTTCTGGTCTTTTAGCTTAGAAATCCGGCATAGTCTCACTGGACTAAAATTAGTGTGTCTGCAGGACTATATTCCTTCATAGAGGCTCTAGGGGAGAATCCATTTTCTTGACTTCTCCAGCTTCTAGAGGCTGCCCACAGTCCTTGGTTCATGATTCTCTTCCTCCTTCCAAACCAGCAACATTACTTCTATCTAACCATTTCACAGTGACATCTTTCTCTAACCTTAGAATGAAAAGATTCTGTTTAGATTGATTCCACCTAGATAATCCTTCTCAAATTCCATAACTTAATCTCATCTACAAAGTCTATTTTGCCATGTAAAGTAATATATTCATAGCTTGTGACAATGAGATAGTAGGTATCTCTTAGATGTCATTTTCCTGTTTTCTACACACAAACATACTATCATTACTGTAAATTAGGTGACAGGAAGTATCATTGCAAGTCTCATAGCTTCTATTTTATTTTTTTTTCTGTGCAGTAGAAGTTAATATCACCTGTTCAATATCTAAGGAACTATTGGTGTAGCAGTCCTGAGAAGAATTGGGTGTTATCTGTGTGTGTGTGTGTGTGTGTGTGTGTGTGTGTGTGTACCCAGGAGATGGAGCTTACGGTGGGGGATATATATGCAGGGCTCCATGAAATGGATTGAGATGGGAATAAAGAATATGTTTGGAAAGGAATCTTGCCATTCTTCTGAGGAGTAGGACAATGGGAGCAAAAATATCTTCATAAAGGTTGAGGGTGCAAGGAAACACTTATTTGGTGACTTGGGACTGTGATTTGAATGAGGTTGGTGTTCTCAAGCATACCACTTTCTTTTTTGTTTGTTTTCAAAAATCATTTCAGTGCCAGAAGTGTTTGAGAGTCAGGCATCTTGTTTGGCCCATAATGAGTACTGCTGAGGCATTTTGTGGATGACACTGGAGCACATGCAAATTAATTTTCTCTCAGTAAACATTGTTTTTTCCTTTGGTTTTTACTTAGAAAAGATTAGTAAAATCTGTTTATTAAAAACAAAAACACTTTGAGATCCTACAAAACTGTGTTGTCTTTTTTATAGCACTTACTATTGATTTTTAGATAAAAGAAAGATTATATTTATTATTATTATTATTATTATTATTACTTCTAAAACCAAAGGCAGTTCTAGGATTTCATTCACTGATCTGTGCTGATTTGATAGAAGAAATAATATTAAAATACTCTGGACACTATTGTGGCACAAATAAATGTGCCATATCTTTTCCAATTATTTTATTTACTGTGATACTGGCTCATTTCTGTAAGTTATATTTTATACGGATATTTTGGAGTTAATATCCCTGAAAGCATTAGTGATGAAACAATGTTACAGAATATCTCACTAAGAGTATAGGCACACACTTTTTCATAAATATGGGTAATAATTCATTGCAAGATTAATTTTTAAAGATTGTCAGTCCTCAAGAGACATGACAAATTTTGATGTAATTGAATTTAATCTATGTGCTTATTGTTTAATTTGACTTTATAGATCCAAGTGATGAGCTATATTGAATGCCTTACATTTTTCAATAATGTCTATTTTTTAATCTTTAATATTGTTTACTTATTAGACTTTGGTTCAAGTGCTCTATTATGTTTTATAGCATCTTATTTTTAGAAATCAAACAAGTGTGTCTAATCTGACAGGGCACCTTCAAATACAATGCTTAGAACCTAGTAAGTAGAAGTGATTGATTTCTGAGTTGAAAATGAGTCAGGTCTAAGCCCATCTTTATTAAGTTACTTCAAAGGAAGCCCATAGTAATGAGAGAATCACCGATTATAGTACATCATTTAATATCGTACCTATCATTCTTTCTTTTTTTTATAACATATAATGTATTATTTGTTTCAGGGGTGCAGGTCTGTGAATCATCAGTCTTACACAATTCACAGAGTTAACCATAGCACATACCCTTCCCAATGTCCATCACCCAGTGACCGCATCCCTCCCACCTCCCCGCTTCCACTCCAGCAACCCTCAGTTTGTTTCCTGAGATTGAGTCTCTTATGTCTTGTCTCTCTCTCTGGTTTCATCCCATTTCATTTTTCCCTCTCTTCCCCCATGATCCTCTGCCTTGTTTCTCAATCCAAGTCATATTTATCTGCACTGAGTGATTTCAGTTACATGACACAGTTAGAGTTGAACACTTTTGCTAGTCTAACTTGGCAATGCATGTTCCAGAAAGATATATGGTTAGTGAAAGAAGATGATTTAGTAAGACAAGACATTTTTCCTCTCTGGACTTTTTGCTACATAAAAGCCTTGTCCGTTTGACATTTGCTACTTTTGCTTTATGATTTTAGTCTATGTTCTCTTCTTCCCATGCCACCTTTATCAAACTACTAAAACACATTTTGCTAAATGCTCCAGATGGGGCAGTGGTATACTTGGCTCCTGGATAGAAACTAGGAAAATTGTCAAGCCTCTATTCTTTTTATAGCCCCATATTTTGAACATATTGTATAAGTCTACTTTTGCCCATAACTGTATCATTATTACTAATTATTTTTTTCTGAAATTCCCAACCCCACATTTGAGTTATATCCAATGGATGGTAGAACAGTAGGTACTAAAAATATATCTGCTGAATGGTGAATATTTGGTTATACTTTCAGTGTATCAGAAGAGGATACTTTTATTCTAGCACAGAATATATATACGCTACATACATTATGTGTATATAGGATGTACATAGAGGGAAAATAAGCTCAAAATTAGCCTTTTCTTTTAACATGCTATGAATTCATCATACAGTGTAGATAGAATCTCAATAGAGAGTGAGAGAATGCACATATGTCATTTAATAGGCCTAGCTTCTTGAAAGATGAAAGGGATGCTGACTGTAGAGTAACTCCAACTCAGTTTTGATTACTTATAAAACTATTAGAGACTTCAACTTTGATTAATGGCAGACACGATGCTTTCCAGACACTCTCCCATTCAGAACACCTAAAACACATAAAAAGAATTATCAGTGTTGTAAAATATCACCCAGCCAAGGTCCAAAAGATGGACATAAAAGGTGAGCCAGGACAGAAAGCTTAACAGACAAGAGGATGAATACCTTTGACAGCTTTGCAGGAGTGAGAGTATAACAATTGCAGTGTAGGGCTTGAAGGGGTGGGAAAGGAGATGGAGTTTAGTTTGGGACCGTGAAATATTGCAACTAGAAGTAAAAATGAACCGAAAGTAGACTGTCCTTTGTCTACTTAGAAGGAAAATAAGGAGTCATAGAAAATAATTGCACTGTGGTATCTTGGATTAGATCCTGAAACTAAAAAAGGCATTAGTGGAAAATCTGGAGAAATTGAAATAAAACCTGTAATTAAGCTAGCAGTATTATACCAATGTTAAATTCTTAATCTTAAAATTGTATCATGGTTATAAAAGATGCCATTATTTTATTAATTTGGTCATATGGGATTCTCTGTACTAACATCACAATCACTAAACAAAATATAGTTTGTGTAACTATGTTAATATTAAGCACAGTAAATCTACAGCAAAAAAGAAATACTAGAAAGAGGAATATTTCATAATAATAAATAATTCTGTTCTCCAGAAAAAATAACATTTCTCGGTTTGAATGCACATACTAATGTTGTCTGATGATATATTACAAAGGAAAAAATTGAGAGATGTGCAAGGTAAACTAGAACAACAAATTATATCTACTAAATGTAGAAAGAAAGGCATAATTATAAGAAGAATATGGTGCAATAAAGTGAAAATGTAAAACAGAATCAGCAAACAAGTTGTTTCTGTGAAAAGTATCATACAATTCATAAAAATTGAAACAAATATGGCAATAAAATAAAATAGAATAACCAGTGCCAAAAATTGAAAAGTAGATATCAATACAGAATCTAGAATAATTGAGAAAAACAGAGGATATTATTAACATCTCCATAGTAATATAAATGAAAATGTAGATCAAATAGAAAAATCCCTAAAGATAAAAAAAACTTACCAAGAGCTGACACAGAGTGAATGAAAAAAACTGAAGAGTCTTTTTGTTCTTAAATGATTTCAAATACATAATAATAAATATCTACAATTAATTATCTGCAATTAACACCCATCATAAACTTTATTCCAAAGTAGGAAAAGAACATTATGAAAAGGGAAATTATGGTCTCAGGCACAGGTATTTAATCAAATATTATAAATAAAAATAAAATGAATACAGCATCTTATAAGGACAAAACCTCCCCAGTACAGTGACCAAAATTTTAAAACAGAAAACTTCCAAGAAAATTTCTAAATCTGCCAAATAACAAGAAATATTCCTAGAGCAAAATATCATTTAAAAGTAAAATATTGGGATGCCTGGGTGGCTCAGTGGGTCAAAGCCTCTGCCTTCAGCTCAGGTCATGACCTCAGGGTCCTGGGATAGAGGCCCGCATTGGGCTCCCTGCCGAGCAGGGAGACTGCTTCCTCCTCTCTCTGCCTGCCTCTCTGCCTACTTGTGATCTCTCTTTCTGTGTGTCAAATAAATAAATAAAATCTTTTAAAAAATTAAAAAAGTAAAATATTGCAAACCTTTCTTTTGAAATAGATAACAAGGAAAATGTGTCTACTTTAAACATTTCTAATTCACAGATCCTAGTCATTATAATACAAAAGGGCAGAACTGATTTTTTTGAAATTTGAAATGTATTTTTGAAGCAATATCTCCCAGCCTTGGAAACCTTAACACTTAAAAAAAAAAAAGTCACACAGTATCAGAAAACCTTAAAACTCACACATAGTTGTGTGATGTATGTTCTCCTCTTCTTCAAACTGGTAGGATTTTGCAGTAACCATAATCAATAGAATATGGTGAAAATGGTATCTTATGAGTCCCAGCACTATGTCAGAAAAAAAGCCATTGCATTTTTTCCCTTGTTGTTTGTAATATGGTCAGTCATGAAGAAGAGGATGTGAAGAGGAAGTGGGGCTTCTAAAGTATAGTCCACATGTTTGCAGGTGAGTACCAGCACCAAGTTGCTAGGTATCAAGTGAGGCACTTTGAAAATGGGTCCTTCAGTTACCACATACTCGGAACTGCCCCAGCTTGGTTATGCATTGAGAAAACAAACACCACTGAGTCCTGATAAAATTTAAGATGTCTGGACAAAAGCACAATATTGTTTTAATCTATTAATTTTTGTGTAGCTTTTTATGCAACAGTGAATAACTGATGTGACAAAGATTAAAATTCATAAATATTGGAGGCATTTTAATAGTGCCTTCTTAAACTTTGAGATAATAACAATTGACTTCAACACAAATTCCGTCTGTAAAATACTCAAGTTGTAATCAGGCAGTTTTAGATTACTTCTAACAGTTTTTTTTTCCTTTGTATTTACCACATTATAGTAAGTGTGCTTATCTATTTATTTAAAAAATATAAGTCACAGAAGACAGAGACATTCACAGCACATTTGTGATCCTACTGAGGTCTAGATAAATTGAAGAATATAAAATAAAAGTGGGAGAAATAATGATATATTGCTGACCATAAAGCCCCTGGATATGTGGAAACAGAGCTTTGTTACCACAAGTAGCCTGGGGCAAATCAAATTGAAATCCCATAATAAATCTCTGCAAAGTATGTTTTCATTGCTAACCCTACAACCCAATAATTCCCAACATTTTGACTGTGATAGATCACTCATGATTGCCAGCTTTGAATCCTAGCCTTTAGGGGGTATTGAATTACCATTCAGTGATGTTTTGAAAAGACCCTTTCTCTCTTGATACAGTTATCATGTATTATTTTAAAATTATTTTTTGAATGGATTAAATGAGATTTATATGAGGAACAATGTGGAGACAGCGAAATAAGCAATTTCGATGTCAAATAAACCTAAATTTAAATCCCTGATTTTCAGGGTGTCTGGGTGGCTCAGTCATGATCCCAAGGTCCTGGGATTGAGCTCAGCAGGGGACTCTGCTTCTTCCTCTCCCTCTGTCTCTGCCCCTGCTCTTGCTACTCTCAAGTAAATAAAATCTTAAAAAACAAAAAAACAAAAAACTCTGATTTTCAAGGTATGTTACTTTAATACTATTACTATGCTTGGAGCCTACACAAAGTTTGAGTTACTCATTTTTCTTACTTCATGACATCATATTATCGGTTTATGCAGCATCCCAATTTATTACCCTTACCGATACGTTTTGTTTTCTTTTTTCCCCATTCTCCACTCTCACCCTACCACACTGTCTATAGGAAATAGTTCTAGGCTTCTGTATGAGTTTGTATCTAACTTTTAAAAACATTTATTTTTGAAAATATATTTATTATTAATTTATACAAATTTATACAGAGTTACACAGTACTCACCTATAGATTTTATTTTGTTTCTAAATGTTTCCACTAACCACTATTTTTAGGTCCTGTATAGCCTAGTTTATTGTTTTTAATTCTTCTTCCTGGTATACATCTACCTCATATTTATCCATTCAAAATCTAGATTGTCTCCAATAAGTTGATACAATATAATTCAGTTATTGATATCATGAACATCCTCACATAAGTTGCATAGTCCTTAATGAGAATTCCCATATGAGGATTTCTCTGAAATACAAACTCAGGACTTGTTATTGGATCACCTGATGTAGGCAAATGCAGTTTGATGAAATACTGTCAGACTGGGTTCAAGAATGGATTTTTAAACTAACTTTCCCACTATTGTAATTGAGGAATCCTATTTCTCACATTTCCACCAATATTTGCCATTACAGTACTGAAAGATAAAATATAACCCAAAAGCTGCATTTTTACTTCTAATCTCCTAAACTATACCCTCAGAAGGCAAATACTATGAGTTAATCATTACCACAGGAAAAAATTTTAACATATTTTAGACATATTTCTCACCTCCCAACCTGAAAGAATACATCATTAGGATACCCAAGTCCACACATTAAGATTAATCACTTATTTTGCATTTGTTAGGAGTCTTTCATTTGCCATATAAGAATATAGGACTCACACTGGCTTTAAGAATATGCAAAAATTATTCCAGAGTTAGGACGATGTTCAAAAAATTTGATTTGATGATTCATTCCTACTCGTCAAAGACCTATTTTATTTGTGTCTTATTTGTCTATCTTTTTTTTCTTTTTTTAAAGAATTTTACAAGTTAAATATGAAATTTAAAAAAATACAAATAGAAAGAAGTCCATGTTCTTTAATGTTGTACAAAAAAGTATGAGTAGAACCAAAAGTAAATTAAACATTATCACATTTGTTTGCACCACTATCTAGTTCTTCATATTAACTTTATTATTCAAATAGCAGAAGGAAGTAGGTAGCAATTTAGGGATTGAGAAAGAGATAAAAAAAAAAAAACACTTTCCTACCATGTTTATTCTTCAGTATGTAGCTGTGCTCACAAAGATGACTTCTTGTACTTCTCCACTGTGCAGCTATTCAGTCATACATGGAATTGAACCTGCTCAGAAACTGAGGGAGACTAGAGCTAGATGGGCCTAACTCCTGGTGCATTGGCATACAATTTTAACAACGGTGCAGCTACCAGCTTGTAATTTTTAGGGTAGTAAATAAGGCTTTCTCTTGAATTTGAACCAAAAACAACTTCTTAATGTTCCTTGGGTTTTGTAATATGTGCAGGAATATATGGATAATGAGGAGATTCAAATTTTGGTCTCCACCAGTTACCAAAGCAGTTACCAGTGATCCAGTCCTGCAGGGCTCCACCTTGATGACTTTTGTCATTAAGCGCTTTAGTCCTTCAACTTCATCTCCTCCTGGCTTAAGTTCACCACCAGGTAATTTGAAGAAAGTTGTTCTTAGCTTTATCAGTAGCACATGAGGTAGCCAGTCTCAGGTACAAGCAGAACCCCTTCTGTAGTCCTTTTCATCCCAATTTTATCGAATTCCTCCCTCAGGCACTGAAATCTGGCTGCAACAGAGCTGTCTTTCTCACAGAAAGACTTTTTGTACCAAAAGTATAATTGGTAATGGTTTCCTCCAGGGTGAGGGGCTTTGTCTCCTGGATGTACTTGTTGCCAGACTGGTTGGCCCCCTGGGGCCAGCTGGTTTGTGAGTGATTGGGTGGTGCCACAGACATGCTGGACATGCTGGCGAGCTCCAGTACTAGGAGCAAGAGGAAATGTGGCAGGCAGGGAGACTCTCCCCATGCCAGCAATGGTTATTTTGTCCCCCTCAGCATATGCCACCTGCCATTAACATGAGAACGCAAGAGGAGACTTCTTTGTCTGTCTTAATGGAGTTCAATTTTTCTTGTTATTGATTTTTCTCAAACTCATAAAATGGCTTCCAGAAATTTTCAGGATCTAAGACTTCCAGCTTTGTATCGCACAGAAAAAGAAAGTATCTCCCAGGAACATCTGAAGAGTGGGAAATTATGTTTCAGTATACCAAAATACATTTTATAGATTTCATTCATTTGCTTGAATTAAGCTTCTTATATCAATCACCCTAAACTAAGCCAACTAGGGACTAATCCTGAAGCTGGTACTGAGGTCTACTTTTCTAAAGTATATGAACTGTGTAAGAGTGGTAAACACAGAATTGACAATCAGGGTAAAACAACGGAAAAGAAGGGTAAATGGATCTGGAGAACCAGAAAGAGCAAACGTGTTCATGTTTGTACATGAAAACCTGTGTACCCTGACACAATTAAAACAATTTAATCTCTTATAAGCAATTATAATTTTCATAAAATGTAGACTAATCTTTAAAAATTTTAGTTTTGCTAATATTTTCACTACAATTTTTATTTATTAAAAATAAAATGTATGCTTTATCAAGTTAAATAATTTTGAGGTTCAAAGATGTTATTGCTTTGCCTCTTAATCATCTTACTAATGTATCTATGCTCATGTAAACATGTTTCATAATATCAACAGATTTTGTGAGAACAGTTTATTTAAACAGTTTCATAATTTCCCAAAATAAACATTTATCATTCTGTAATATTCTTTTGTTTTCATGAAATGATATTTTGTGAACCTTTTTCCACGTCAGTGCATAGAGATTTAAGTCATTAATTTTAAAAATTGCATAATTGTATTTTTGCCTCAAGGGATGAAATTACACATTTTAGCAGGAGCATGTGCTAAAAGAAAGTATTTTTTTTTAAATAAGGCTGTAGGAGAGGGGGCAAAGAAGAATGATCACCCCACAGGCGCCTGGGTGGCTCAGTGGGTTAAAGCCTCTGCTTTCGGCTCAGGTCATGATCTCAGCGTCCTGGGATCGAGGCCCGCATCGGGCTCTCTGTTCAGCAGGGAGCCTGCTTCCTCCTCTCCCTGTCTCTCTGCCTGCCTCTCTGCCTACTTGTAATCTCTCTCTCTGTGTCAAATAAATAAATAAAATCTTAAAAAAAAAAGGATCACCCTTTATAGCTTCCAAGAAATAAGTAAATCCCCAAATCCCAGAAATTGCCTATCAATTATCTCAATTGCAGATTATTAACAAAAGCTCATGTGGAACGTTCTTCATGCTTCACATCTGTTCAGCTGTTTATCTCTTCCAACAGAGAATAATGATTTCCCTTTCTCTTTTTCTTTAAATATTACACAAGTGTTTTTCATTGTGGAATCTAAATGAGGACCCTGTTCATAAGGCTGTATTAGATATACAATCCATTCCTGGAGATATAATTAAAAGTTGACAAGTTTGGAGATAAAGATATGTATCACTAGAGAGTAAACAGTGCGATATGCTCCAGGTAATAGTAGCATAATTCATCCACCCATTCCTGTACTGATGGATATTCAGGTTACCTATTTTTTAAAGTTAACAGTGTACTTAAAATAAGCATTAATTTACATACCACTAATTTAATTGGGTCAAATGATCTTACTTTTCAGCTCTAATATGTTTTTCACACAACGTAGAGATTTAAAATAGGGATGTTATTAAGGAAACCTTACTGTAGAGTATAATTAGTTACTAATTTTTGAGTCACCTCTGTAGACTGAAATAAATTAGCACATATTAAAACCATGCACTAGAATACCATATTTATTTTGACATGACATATTTTTCCAAAGGAAACACTTTAAAATTTTAATAATATGTATAGAAATACTAAAAATAGTGCATATTTCTTTATTATGTGATATTAGAATCATTTAATATCCTGTTATAACTTATTCTTGCTGATCACTTTTTTAGCCTTCATTTTTTGCAACAACTCGGGAGTATGTCTATTCTTTTGATCACTATAAGTTGTCACGTTCTTGTTATCGCTAAGTCTACCTCTGGGAAACTATCTTCTCTGAATAGTCCCTTCAAATTTCCTACTTTAAATTTTCCAGAAAGCCATACAAAAATTTTATATTATACAAAATATATGGCGTTCTGATTGCAAACAAGCACTTTAATCCCAAAATATAGAGACCCATTTTTCCCCCTGGGGAAAACCCCATCTGTGGATGGACATCTGGGCTCTTTCCATAGTTTGGTTATTGTGGACATTGCTGCTATAAACATTGTGGTGCACATGCCCCTTTGGATAACTACATTTGTATCTCTGGGGTAAATACCCAGTAGTGCAATTGCTGGGTCATAGGGTAGTTTTATTTTGAACTTTTTGAGGAACCTCCATACTGTTTTTGATGGATGGCTGTTTTTCATCAAACACAGAAGCCATAAGGCAGTAGTATGAGTTGTTTCAAATGCTGAAAGAAAAAAAAATCTGTCAACCAAAATTCTGTATCTGGGAACACTATTTTTCAAGAATGAAGAAGAAACTCCCAGGTAAACAAAAGCTACAGGAGTCTATTACTAATAGATCTGCCTTAAGAAAGTGCTAAAGGGAGTCCTTCAGACTGAAATGAAGTGACACTACTATACAGTCAAAGCCTATGAATAATACTATAAAGATAACTACACAGGCAAAAAAAATGCTTTGATTATTATAGTTTTCCTCTAATTACTGTTTAATTCTATATGATTTAAGAGATAGACGCTTAAAACAATAATTATAAATCTGTGTTAACTGGCACAACGTATAAAGATGTAATCCGTGACAATACAAAAATAACGGGGGAAGAAGAGAGAGCTATAAGAGTATTTGTATAGTTTTGAACTAGTTGGAGTTACAAACTAGATTGTTATACATCTAAGATAATTGTAATTCCCATGGTCACCACCAACTAATTAGGTAAACAACTAAAAAAATATACAGAGAGGAAAGAAAAAGGTATATTGCAAAAGTAACCAACTGAATAAAAAAAAGACAATAATAGAATTAAGGGAAAAAACCATAAGACACAGAAAACAAATAGTTAAAAACATGAGTATATCCTTTTTTAGTCATTCTCCTAAATGTAAATGGATTAACTAATTAAAAGGCAGAGATTGGCAGACTGGAAAAGAAGACTATACTAATGTTCCTTATCAGTGATATTTATATAAAAATTCTCAACAAGGGGCACCTGGGTGGCTCAGAAGCCTCTGCCTTCAGCTCAGGTCATGATCTCAGGGTCCTGGGATCCAGTCCTGCATCTGGTTCCCTGCTCAGCGGGGAGCCTGCTTCTCCCTCTCTTTCTCTGCCTGCTTCTCCCCCTACTTAGGCACGCTGTCTCTCTGTCAAATAAAAAATAAAAAATAAAAAAAAGAATCTTTTTCTACATGGTAAAGATCCACAACTAACATCATACTTACTGATGAATGACTGGAAGCTTTTCCTCTAAAATAAAGAATAAAACTAAGGTATCTGCTTTTACCACTTCTGTCTGACATAGTTATCTGAGGTGCTTGCCAGAGCAATTAGGCAAGAAATATAAATAAAAGGCATCCACATTGAAAGGAAGTAAAATTGTTTCTGTTCATAGATGACATGATCTTATATGTAGAAAACTCTAAAGAGTCCACAAAATACTGTTACATCTGATTTTAAAATTCAGGAAATTTGATAAATGAAAAATCTATTTGCAAAAATTGTATTTCTAATACTAGCAAAAGACAATCTGAAAAGGAAATAAATAAAACAATTTCATTTTCATTAATATCAAAAAGAATAAAACACTTAGGAATAAATGTAGCCAATGAGGTGAAAGACTTGTATGTTGAAAACTACAAAACATTGCTGAAAGAAATGAATGAAGAGTTAAATAAATGGAAAGATGTCTTATTCATATATACAGGACTTAATTTTGTTAAGATTACATTTCTACAAAAGTACAGAATCAGTGCAATCCCTATCAAAATGTCAATGATGTTTGGATAAAAATGGAAAAATGCATATAGATTTAATATTAAATTTTAAGAGACCTTGAGTAGTCAAGGCAATCTTGAATAACAAAGCTAATCTCATACTTCACAATTTCAAACTTAACAAAACTGCAGTAAACAAAATAATGTGGTACTGACAAAAAATATACATATATGCCTTTGGAGTAAAATTGAAACCCCAGAAATAAACCCATATATATGTATATGGTCAATTAACATTAGGCAAAGATGCCACAATCTTTCAGAGGGTCTCAGACTTCAGTTTCTTCAAAAACAAGTGCTAGAAAAACTGAATATGTACATGCAAATAAAATAAAGATCTTTTTTTTTNNNTGACACAGAGAGAGAGATCAGATCACAAGTAGGCAGAGAGGCAGGCAGAGAGAGAGGAGGAAGCAGGCTCCCCGCTGAGCAGGGAGCCCGATGCGGGCCTCGATCCCAGGACACTGAGATCATGACCTGAGCCGGAGGCAGAGGCTTTAACACACTGAGCCACCCAGGCACCCTAAAATGAAGATCTTATACTGTATATAAAACTAAACCAAAGTGGATCAAAAGACCTAAATGTAAAGCTAAAACTAGAAACTTTTATAAGAAGGGTGCCTGGGTGGCTCAGTGGGTTAAAGCCTCTGCTTTCAGCTCAGGTCATGATCTCAGTGTCCTGGGATCGAGGCCCGCATCGGGCTC
>LNAC01001883.1:0-77703 GCA_002007465.1 Ailurus styani
TGATTCACAGACCTGTACCCCTTGGGCAAATAATAAAAATAAAATTAAAAAAAAATTTATAAACTGTTAGCCAGACTCATCAAGAAAAAAAGAAGACTCAAATAAATAAAATTCAAAATGAAGGAGAGAAATAACTGACACCCCAGAAATACAAAGGATTATAAGAGAATATTATGAAAAATTATATGCCAAGAAATTGGACAACCTAGAAGAAATGGATAAATTCCCTAGAAACATATGACTTTCTGAAACAGAATCAGGAAGAAATAGAAAATTTGAACAGACTTATTAGTAGCAAAGAAATTGAATTAGGAATCAAAAAACATCCCCCCTCAAAAATGTCCAAGACCACATGGCTTCTCAAGTGAATTCTACCAAACATTAAAAGAAAAGTTAATACTTATTCTTCTCAAGTTATTCCAAATAGAAAAGGAAAAAAGCTTCCAATTCATTTCATTAGACCGGGATTACCCTGATACTGTAACCAAATAAAGGCNAATAAAGGCACAAGAAAGAAAGAAAGAAAGAAAAAAAGAAAACTGCAGGCCAATATCTCTGATTAACGTACATATAAAAATCCTCAACAAAATATTAGCAAACAGTTTCAACAATACATTTAAAAAACCCATTCACCATGATTAAGTGGAATTTATTCCAGGGAAGCAAAGGTGGCTCAATATTCACAAACTAATTCATGTGATAACCAAATTAACAAGACAAGGTATAAAAATCATATGAGCGGGCGCCTGGGTGGCTCAGTGGGTTAAAGCCTCTGCTTTCAGCTCAGGTCATGATCTCAGGGTCCTGGGATCGAGGCCCGCATTGGGATCCCTGCTCAGCGGGGAGCCTGCTTCCACCTCTCTCTCTCTGCCTGCCTCTCTGCGTCCTTGTGATCTCTCTCCCTCTGTGAAATAAATAAATAAAAATCTTAAAAAAAATCATATGAGCATCTCAATAGATACAGAGAAAGATTTGACAAATTAAAACATCCATTCATCATAGAAACCCTCAAAAAAGTGAGGTTAGAGGGAACATACCTCAACATAAAGGCCATATATGAAAAATCTACAGTTAACATTATACCCAATGGTGAAAAACTGAGGGCTTTTCCTCTAAGATCAGGAATAAGACAAGGATGTCCACTCTCACTACTTTTAATCAACATAATACTAGAAGTCCTAGCCACAGCAGAGAGGGAGAGAGAGAGAGAGAGATAAAAGCCATCCAAGAAGTAGTAAAACTGTCACTCTTTGCAGATGATATGATAGTATGTATAGAAAACCTCGAAGAGTACACCAAAAAAATGACAAGAACTGATACATGAATTCAGTAAAGTCACAGGGTACAAAATTAGTGCACAGTAATCTGCTGCATTTCTATATTCTAATAATGAAGTAGCAGAAAGAAAAATTAAGAAAACAATTTCATTTACATGTGTACCAAAAGAAGAAAATACTTAGGAGCAAACTTAATCAAAGACATGAAATATCTGTACTCTGAAAAGTATAAAACACTGATGAAAGAAATCAAAGACGACACAAATGGAAACACAATCCATGCTCATGGATTGGAAGAACTGATACTGTTAAAATGTCGTACTACCCAAAGCAATCTATAGATTTAATGCAATCCCTATCAAAATACCAACAACATTTTTTCACAGAGATAGAACAAATAATCTTAAAAACTGTATGGAACCACAGAAGACCCTGAATAGCCAAAGCAATCTTGAAAAAGAGGGACAAAGCTGGAGGTATCACAATCCTAAATATCAAGATATACTACAAAGCTGTAGTAATCAAAATAGTACAGCACTGATACAAAAATACACATAGATCAAGAGAAAAGAGTAGAGATCCCAGAAATAAACCCACACACTTAAGGGAAATTAGTCTATGACAAAGGAGGTAAGAATACACAATGGGGCCAAAGACAGACTCTTGAACAAATGGTATGGAGGAAACTGGACAGCCACATGCAAAAGAAAGAAACTGGGCCACTTTCTTACATGGCACACAAAAATAACTCAAAATGGATTAAAGACCTAAATGTGAGACATGAAACCATAAAATTCCTACAAGAAAACACAGGCAGTAATCTCTTTGACATCAGCTGTAGGAACATCTTTCTAGATATGTCTTCTGAGGCAAGGGAAACAAAAGTAAATTTAAACTATTGGGACTGCACCAAAACAAAATCTTTTGTACAGCAAAGGAAACCATCAACAAAACAAAATGTCAATTTACTGAATGGGATATATTTGTGATACACTGGCAATATATTTGCAAATGATATATCCAATAAGGGGTTAATATTCAAAATATATAAATTATGGATATAGCTCAAAACCAAAAAAAAATGATTAAAAATTAGCAGAAGACCCAAATAGACATTTTTCTGAAGAAGACAGACAGATGGCCAACAGACGCATGAAAAGATGCTCAACATCACTCATTATCAGGAAAATGCAAATTAAAACCACAATGAGATATCACTTTACACCTGTCAGCATGGCTAAAATAAAAACACAAGCAATAGCAAATGTTGATGATGACGTGGAAAAAAAAAATGAAACCCTCATGGACTGTTTGTAGGAATGGAAAGGGTGCAGTCACTGTAGAAAAGAGTATGGAGATACCTCAATAAATTAAAAATGGAAAAACCACATCCTCTGGTAATGTCACTACTGGATATTTAACCAAAGAAAATGAAAACACTAATTTGAAAAGATATATGCACCCTTGTGTTTATTGCAACATTATTTACCATAGCCAAAATATGGAAGCACCTCAAATGTCCATTGATAGATGAGTGGGAAAAGATGTGGTATACATACATACATATACACACAGTGGAATATTATTCAGCCATAAAAAAGAATGGAATCTTGCCATTTTTTAACAACATGGATGAACCTAGGGGGTATAATCCTAGGTAAAATAAGTTCAGTCAGAGAAAGACAAATACCACATGATTTCACTCATATGTGGGATTTAAGAAACAAAACAAATGAATAAAAAAATAAGGGACAAACAATAAAACCCCAGACTCTTAAATATGGAGAACAAAATGGTGGTTTCCAGAGAGGAGCTGGATGGGGAATGGATGAAACAGATAAAGGGAATTAAAAAACACTTATTTTGATGAGCGCTGAAAATTATTTATAATTGTTGAATCATATTGTATACCTGAAACTAATAGAGCACTGCATGTTAATCACACATGAATCAAAAACAAAGGGTTTTTTTTGGTAGAAACTGTAAATAAATAAACAAATGTACATAAAGATTTGATATATGTATACACTGTGAAAGAATTATCACCATTGGGTTAATTAATATATCACCATATATATATACATAAATATATATAAACATACACACAGACACACACACACACACACACACCTTTTTGTGTGTGAGAACTCTTAAGTTCTACTACCTTAGTAAATTTCAAGTACACAATACGGTTTTTTCAACTACAGTCACCATGTTATATATTTGATCCTCAGATCTCACTCATCTCACAACTGAAAGTTTGTACCTTTTCATCAGCCTTTCCATACTACTTTCCCTACCCGCAAGTCCCAGATAACCACCACTCTACTTTCTGCTTTTGTGAGTTCAACTTTGTTTGGTTTGTTTTTAGATTCTACTCATAGGTAAAACCATACAATGTTTGTCTGTCTCTGTCTGGTTTACTCCACTTAGGTTCATCCATGGTTTTGCAAATGACAGAATTGCCTTTTTTCACTGGGTAGGTGGATGGATGGATGGATGGATGGATGGATGGATGGATGGATGGATGGATAGAGATAGATAGATAGATAGATGATAGATAGATAGATAGATAGATAGATAGATAGATCGATAGATAGATCATGTTTTCTTTATCAATTCATCTGTCAGTTAACACTTAGGTTATTTCCATACCTTGGCTATTGTGAATAATGCTACAATGAATGTAAGAGTGCAACTATTTCAAGGTAGTAATTTCATTTTCTTCAGCTATATAGCCAAAATGAGTATATACCCAATGAGTATATAGCCAAATGAATATATTGTATCATATGGTAGTTCTATTTTAATTTCTTAAGTAATCTCTACAGTGACTAAACCAGTTTACATTCCCACTAACAGTGTAGAAAGTTGATCTTTTCTCCACATTCTTGCTAACATCTATTATCTCTTGTCTTTTTGGTAACAGACATCCAAATGAGTGGATACCTTATTGTGCATTTCTGTGTGATTAGTGATGTTGGGCACCATCACGTACCTGTGGGATATTTGTGTATCTTCTTCTTTGCAATAATGTCTACTCAGGTCCTTTGCACATTCTAAGTAGATTATTTATTTTGTGCTATCGAGTAGTATGAGTTCTCTTTATACTTTGGAAAAACATTTATCTCTTATTCAGTCCTGCAATTCTGAAAAGCAACTCTGCCAGGAAAAGTATTCTTGGTTGGCAGAGTTGTTTTTGTTTGTTTGTTTGTTTTTTCCCAGCACTTTGAATATATCACTTCCTCCTGGCTTGCACGGTTTCTACTAAAAATTTTTCTAATAGTCTTATGGGAGTTCCCTTGTACCTACAAGTTGTTCTTTTTGTTGCTTTTAAAATTCTGTATTTATGGGGCGCCTGGGTAGCTCAGTCAGTTAAGCAGTTGCCTTTGGCCCAGGCCATGATCCCCGGGTCCTGAGATCCAGCCCCACATCAGGATCCCTGCTCAGCAAAAAGCCTGCTTCTCCCTCTCTCTCTCTCTGCCTGCTGCTCCTTCGGCTTGTGCTCTCTCTCCATCAAACAAATAAAATCTTTAATAAAAAAATATTGTCTCTAAAAGACAATTATCATATGATCTCTCTGATATGAGGAACTTGAGGGGCAGGGTGGGGGGTTGTGGGGGGTAGGGAGGGAAAAATAATGAAACAAGATGGGATGGGGAAGGAGACAAACCATAAGAGACTTCTAATCTCATAAAACAAACTGAGGGTTACTGGGGGGTGGGAGGGTAGGGATAGGGTGGATGGGTTATGGACATTGGGGAGGGTTTGTGCTTTGGTGAATGCTGTGAAAGATGTAAGCCTGATGATTCACAGACCTGTACCCCTTGGGCAAATAATAAAAATAAAATTTAAAAAAATATATTGTCTCTAATTTCCTTTTTTTTTTTAACAGTGGACTCTTATTTTTTATTTTTATTTATTTTTTTCCAAGTTGGCTCCACACCCTGTGTGGAGCCCAACGTGGGACTTGAACTCATGACCCTGAGATCAAGACCTGAACTGAGATCAAGGGTCAGACACTTAACCAACTGAGTCACCCAGGCACTCCCTGTCTTCATCTTCTGAAAATTTAATTATAGAGTGTCCTGGAGTGGACCTCTTTCTCATCTTGTTGGTGTTTGTTGGGCTTCCTATATCTGGATGTCTGCTTCTTTCCCAACATTAGGAAATTTTCCTGCCCTTATTTCCTTGAAAACACTTTTTGACCCTTTCACCCTCTCTATTCTTCTTTGGGACCTCCCTAATACATACAGGGTCCTCTTGGTGTCCCATGAGTTCTTTATCCTCATTCATCCATTCTTTTTTTTTTCCTCTTCTGATTGAATGACTTCCATTGCTCTCTCTTCAAGTTCTCTGATTCCTATTTCACTTAATCTAGTCTTCAGTTGAATCCCTCTATTGTATTTTCAGTGTCTATGTATTCTTCAGCTCTACGATTTTCTTGGTCCTTTTAAAATATTTTCTATCTCTGCTGAAATTCTCACTTTGTTCATGCATCGTTCTCTTGACCACAGCAAACTTCTTCTTTGCTGATATTTTGAAATATCTATCAGATAAATCACTTATCTTCATTTCATTAAGATCAGTTTCTGGAGATTTATCTTGTTCTTTTGTTCAGAACATAATTTCCTGTTTCCTCATTCTCCTATAGTTTTTCTGTTGATTTCTCCCCATTAGATAAAAGTGTCGCCTCTTCTAATCATGACAGAGTGGTCTCATGTAGGAGATGAATCTCATCAGTCAGGCTGTCCCAGGCTCCTGTTTGCCTCTCCAAACTTTGTGATTATCTAAGCTGCATCTTTTTTCTAGTGGCTCTTGGGAGTTAAGGGTATTCCAAGATCCATCAATGTCCCAAAAAAGATTTCAGTCATTGGATGCAGGCTGATTAGAAGATGGACCCCTAGGTAGCAGCTGGTAAAATATGCAGTTAAGCCCCTTCTAGAAAGAAACTGGAAATGAGCATTTTTGCCTATTCCCTCTGCACTGAGTCTGGACATATAGCTACGGGAGTGCTCCCATGCCCATTTGAAAACTTCATTTATGTATGTTATAGTCCTATGGGACTCAAGGAAGCACACCCCACTGGCTATCAGAGCTAAGTGATTTGGGGACATGCTCCTTGGATGGTAAGTTGGGGTGTTAGATAGGTGGACAAGCTCCTTCCTAGAAGATACTGGCAACTTGGATTTATTGCTGAAGTGAGACAAAAGAGAGAAGGCAGGGAAAGTGCCTACCTGCTCTTTGGAGCTCTAGGGAAGGCTGCAGTCAGCATCAAGACATAGGTTAACTGGAAGCTGAACCCTCATGGAGCAGCTGGTAGAATATGCATTCAGACCGCCTCCAAGGAGAGACTGGGAGAGGGTGTCTTTGCCTGCTGCCCCTGCACTGAGCCCTGGGAGGACAGTTGTGGCAAGTGCTGGTGCACCCATTAAGGACTTTCTCTTTGTTTACTACATTCCAGTGAAACTCGTGAATGCAAGCTGCTTTGGCTTTCAAAGCCACGTGTTTTAGGGGGCCATCCTTTGGGTGGGAGCCTTAAAATTTGGAGCCTGATATGTGCAGTCCAAACCCCTCACTCCTTATGAAGTTTGGGTTCCCTCCTGACTGCATGCTACTGTGCCACCCGGTGGGATTTATGGTGACAGTGTGTCTCAGCCTTTTCTATCTGTTTCAGTGTGGGTGTTTTCTCAGTTGCCTGACATGTAGGAGTTGTTCAGCTTGCTTCTCAATTTCCTTCAGAAGGAATTACCCTCTGTATAAATGTACATTTGGTGTGTCTGTGGGAGGAAGAAAAGTGAGGAGCCTCCTATGATGCCATCTTAATCTGGAGGCTCCTATCCAAACTTTTTTTAGAGTTTCTTGATACATGGTTGGAGTGGCTACAGACCTCATGTAGCAATATGGTCCTTTTGGCCATATTATATGTTAATATGGCCAGTTCATACATTAAATCCTGGCCCATGTTCAGCTCACAGTGCGTCCTCAAACCCAACAGTTTTTTCTTTTCACCACTTTGCAGATACAATTGAGATAAACACAGCTTAGTGTCAGGGTAAGTCCCACAGTGGATCCCTTGGCTTTAGGGTCAAGGATAACTCTAGCGCAAAGGCCAAACAACAATCTCTAAAACTGACTCCTTCTCCTATCGCTTGGAAAAGATAATATATTTTTTCTTATTCTTTTTTTTTCAGGTTTTTATTTAAATTCTAGTTAGTTGACATACAGGGTAATATTGGTTTCAGGAGAATTTAGTTTTAAAAACTGCGTACTCAGGATAGCAGAAACCAGCACTATCCATGAGAGCCCAAGGATGCATGAATGTTGGTACCCATCAAGTCCTCACTTAATGCACCAGTTTGGTCCCTGAAGAAAACAGAAGCATCCTGGAAGATGGCAGGAGACTTCTGCAAACACAACAAAATAGAATTTCCAATTGCAGCTGTCGAGCCAGGTGTAATATCTTTGTTAGGGCAGATTTATCTGGCCCCAGGTACAGGGTGTACAACCGCTGATTTCATAAATGCATTCTTTCTTCCCCTCTTAAATAAAGGGCCAGTAACAGTTTGAATCATATAGAATGAACACCAATATACTTTTATAGTTTCATCTCAGGGCTGTGTTAACTTTTCCTGTCCTCTGTCATAATTTTGTTTGAAAAGAGCTTGACCATCTTGATAGCCCAAAGAATATCAAATTAATCTGCTATTTTGATAATATCATGTTTATTGGCCTAGATGCACAAGAAATGGTTAGCACAGGGCGCCTGGGTGGCTCAGTGGGTTAAAGCCGCTGCCTTCGGCTCAGGTCATGATCCCAGGGTCCTGGGATCGAGGCCCACATCGGGGTCTCTGCTCGGCAGGGAGCCTGCTTCCTCTTCTCTCTCTGCCTGCCTCTCTGCCTACTTGTAATCTCTCTCTCTCTCTCTGTCAAATGAATAAATAAAAAAATAAAAAAAAAAAAAAAAAAGAAATGGTTAGCACAGTGGAGGTCTTGGTGAGACACAGGTCTTCAGCATTTATGTGCCCCGGACAAAGATCAAGAGGCCTGCCACATTCGTAAAAGTTGAGAGGTCTAGTGGTTAGGGGCATGTGGAGATAATCCATGCAAGTCAGATCCTTTCATCATCCTTCTCCTACCACAAAGAATGAAGCACGGTGCCTGTTGGACCTCTTCATATTTTGAAGGTAGCTTATTCCATACCTGGAAATGCTGCTTCAGCCCCTAGAAAGGTGGTCAGTTTTCAGACAGCCCAAAGTAGGAAATACCCTTGCCTAGCAAGTTAAGAAGGCTGTGCAAATATCCCGAAAAGCTTATGATGCTAGATATGCCAATTGTAGGAAAAGATATCTTTTGGAGGTTATGGCAAGGACCAAAGAGAGGACAACATAGATGCCTGAGGTTCTGGAGCAAGGCCATGCCACTTGTACTGGAGAATCATTTACTTTCAAAAAAACTAAGTTTGGCATGTTATTGATCTCTGACAGATACAGAGCATTTGATCATGGGACATCAAGTGACCGTGCATCCAGAATGACTTATTATTAACTAGGTTCTGTCACCAAGCCATTAGGTCCAGGGAGTCCAGTAACAATACACTATAAGATGGGTGCAGTATACCTGGAATAAACCACAAGCGGGGCCAAAGGGGAAAAGCAAGTGAGCTGCATGGAGCCCAGGCACACCAGCGTTCCTTCCTTGAACCCCATGCACGGTGGTAAGGGGTCAGTAGGAGAGTTTCCTTATGAGCAACTGACTGAGGAGAAAAGGACCTATGCAATGCAGATGAATGTGCTGACTCGTTCTGTGTCCAAGATGAAAACATGTGGCTATACTAAATCCTCACTCAGGATTGCCCTTGAAAAATACTTAGGAGAGAAAATATTCCTAATGGAATCCCTTATTTGAAAATGCACCTGAGCATCTACTCTTCTCTGGCCTGAGAAGGGCTCTAGGACCAGATGTTCATACCCTTCACGCTCAAGTGTCTGGATCACCATTCCAGGTAAGAACCAAGACCAGAAGAAGAGCTGGCTGAGGTGAGAAAAAACAGTGGAGAAAGCAGAGGAAGTAAGTGGAACAATAAGTGGCCTGAGATATGAATATATACAGACTCACGGACAGTGCTGAATGACTTGCATGGCTAGTGGTGGAATTGGAAGAGGAAAAGTGAGACGATCACGGACGAGGTACTTTGTGGGGCTGGAAGGTGATAGGACCGTGAAAATAGATTCAGTGGAGAACATCTTTGTATTGCATGTTAAATACTCAAAGAGTTTTTATGGCAGTAGAGAGATCAAACAACCAATCAGACAAAATTACTAGGCCAGGTGATGTCAGCCAGCCTCTGTTACTGGCTACCCTAGTTTTAGCATGATAGAGAGTTGAGCAAAGAGGCTATTACAACAGGGATAGAGGCTGCTTGCTTTCTAAAAACATGGACTCCCACTTACTAAAGTGAATGACACACTCTTGCCCCTGAATGTCCAAACTATCAGAAAGAGAGACCAGTACTAAGTCCCCAGTACGGTACCAATCCTTGAGGAAGCCAAATGGCCACTTGGTGGCAAGTTAGCTACATTCAACCCTTTCAATCTAGAAAATAGCAGATACTCATTCCGATAAAATAGATGTATTTCTCAGGTATGAGTGTGCCTTTATTGCCCACAGGCACTCAGGAATAAATAACATGCAAGGGTTTATTGAGTGTTGGATCCACCACCATAGAATCTTACACATCTTGAAATCAGACCATATATGACCCTATAAAGCAAGCAGAGGGGGAGAATGTAAACCAAGAGATCCACTGGTCATACAACACCCCTCACCATCCAGACACTGCTGTCCTGATGTGTTGGAATGGCCTGCAGAACACCTGACTGAACTACCAACTGAGAAACAATACTTTATTGCCAGGACAGCTTACCAACTTCTGGAACACAGAATCCTTGAACCAAAGATCTGTGTGATGGCTCATTCTAATAGTCAGAATACATAAAACTGTAACTCAAGGGGTAGAAGCAGGAGTGGTCCAATTAGCATCACTCCTAATAACATACTTAGGAAAATCATGTGTTGCATACTTCCAACATTGGGCTCTGTGGGTTTAGCAGCCCTGGTCACCTAAAGAGGAACATTTAAGAACAGAATACATTGGATTTGAAAGTTAAAGCAGCTATCTTCTAATTCTTGATTTCTTGTGTCTAAGGACCAGAAAGAAGAAGAGGAGACACCATCTTGGCAGAGGTAACTGACCGTTATCAGAGGACTGTTTTTACACAATGGGGAAAGGCACTCTCCAATAAATGTCCTTCGTGCTAAAATGTGCCTCGGAGTCTGCTTTATGGTCTGCTTTTTGAAGACCTAACCTTGTCTTCAAAACGTTTTTATATCCATTATCTTATTTGTTCTTCCCAGTAACACTGTGAGCTAGACAAGGACAATTTTATTTTATAGATAAAGAAGGGCCCCTGAGATGTTAAGTAGCTTTCCAAAGTCTAACAGTTAGCTCATCAGTGACAGACCCACCAATGGCACCCTGGACAGTTTTGCCTGTCTCTTTTTTATACCACCATATGCCTTTTCCCTGAGGGGGGGAGCCAAGCTGGGCTGCAATGTCATCCTTCTGCTCTGACAATGACATGCCTGCATCTTAAGACTCATTCTGTCAGAGGTGCTCTGGGAGATGTAGTCACAGCACCATCGAGGCAATTTATAACCAGTAGAGGGGAATGTTTTAATGATGTTGTTATGATATATTGGCCCTGTAAAGGCTTATTAAAAAGTAGACTATGCTAATAAAATGCAAAGGTTGTCACTTACAATGAAAAACCTGGTGATTTAGAAGTAGTGCCCAACTTCTGGATCATCTTTTAGACAATGAGTAAATCAAAAGAAGCATGATGTCAGGTGCTAAGAATTGCACTGTTGACTCTGATCTCAGCACTGGATGTATCTTGTCATCGGGGTAGACTGGCCTGTGAATATCCAGAATCCTTAAATGAATGATTTGATTTTCTGAAATAGTGTACTGTATGGAATCATTCTTTCTCGACATACCTTCCAGGGTCAACATTCAGACTTCCCAGTGAAGCTCAGTGGTAGGAGACTATAGGGTTATGTGGGTGAAGAAACACTATGGGTGGTCATGTGGATGTCCTTTGAAGCCTAGGCTTGGAAGATGTGGATCCTAAGCTGACCTTAATTCCTTATGTGACCCTGTACACATCAAAGTCTCTCTCTGGTTCCAGGACCCCTGTCCCAAAGTGGGAAGAGACCAAGATGATTATTAAAGTTGACCCTATACTGTCTCTATGCTCTGATTCACAACTTCTCCAGTGTTTCCTTCTGGGCTCAGCTGCACTGTAGCTTGGAGATAGAATCAGCAATGGTTTCCAGAGTTTGAAGCAATAAATCTGTTACCAAATGTGACTGTGGTAGAACTTAAGAGTCTCCTAGTTTCTTCATGTTATGTAGATAACAAAGAGTGTCTAAGACTAGGACTGTGTCAGGGACAGTGGTGCAGGGAGGGAGGTAATCTACTGTCACTGGGACCCTGGGCAAATTCAGGACCGTGTATGGGACTCATTATAACTAACTGTGTACTGGAAATAATAAGATCTACATCACAGTATCCTTATGAGGGATTTAGCAAAGTCATTTATATAAAGGGTCAAGTTTATAATTAGTGCTCAATGAATATTACTTCTGTCCCTCTATTTTTCTAGCTTTTTCAAAACTTCCAAGAGAGCGGTCTGAAACAAAATGAAAACCTTTATTTCCAAATTCCTGAAGGAGAATATAGCAAATAGGAACCCAAGGGCAGGCACCCAACATCCCCGTAAGGATAATTTAAGTAAGTGGCAATGGTACCCCTGGCTAAGAGAGAAATTATTATTGAAATCTAAGCAAGAATAGCCTCCAGGTAAAGGGACTACTTGATAGCTTGCTAGTGTGATTTTAGGGTATGAGCAGAAAACAAAGGCTACCAACCTTCATATCCCACTTTAACAATTTCCTGAAGCCTAAACATCTGTCTTCTCTATTTTTCTCATTTTTGCTAAAAGCAAAGATGTCCACCATTCTCGTAAGGGACAATTTATTTATTTATTTATTTAACCTCTGCAATTTTAAGATCAGTTGGCAGTGGTCTGGGATAGAAGAAATGACTGAGTGTGACTTGATCAAGAAAGGAAGATCAGCCTTATAATGCTTTCTTTCCTTTTGGTTGAGAATCTCAACCAACAACAGACAACAGGGCATGACAATGCATCAAGAGAGTGGTCTTGTTTGGGTGGGCATGGATGCACCTGCTTTCCCTCTTTCCATCTTTTCCCCATTAGAAGCAGTGGTTTTAACCCTATGTTTAGGCCCAAAGAGAGATTCCAAATGTAAAGGAAATGAAGAGGAAAATCTGCTGACAGAGCCAGAAACGTGCCTGTGGACACAACAGACTCTAGCATGCTTCCCTGGTAAGAATATGAATCAAAGAGTTATATTCCAGCAGCATCCACAAACAGAGACACTGTGCCAAGAGTGGACGCTTAAAGAAGACTGGCAGGAGAACTCTACCAAATAAGAGTCTAAGGTTTCCAGGCAGATGTCAATGACTGCTAGAGATCCTAGTTCAGTACGTAAAATACAGACCTGTTAAAATACAGATGCTCTTGAAAGAGTTTACCAAAAAAAAAAAATGTTCTTAGGGATCTTACGCCCTGATGTGAAAGGAAGGACTTGAAAGCAGGTTTTTGAAAGGAGGGAGAAGAAAACTTGAGAATACTCATGCCTTGAAGAGGAAATCTTTTAAGAGCAAAAATTAAGGTTGAAACAAACCCTGACCATGTCAGCATCTTGCTTAGGCCAGCAAGGCATTTGGCCTGTTCCCTCGGTTGCTCCCCTGGAAGCCATTCATTGCCTGGTATCCACATGGATGGAAGAGTGGGAAGAGAGATGGCTTCCAGGTCCAGTGACATGAAGTAATTTCCAAAGGTAACACAGCTAGTACATTGCGAGTCAGAGTTAAGATGTAGGTCTGTTACCTGCTTCCTCATCTAGAACAATAATATATCCTTCAGTGAGATTTCACAATAATTAAATGAAGTAACATATACAAAATGCCACCTGGACTAAAACACTACACAACTCTACACAGAATACAATATAAATTAAAGTGTCAATGTATCTTCCCAGAAGGCTTCTCTTAGTGTTTGGCAATATAGTAGGTGCTAAATAAATGTTAATTTTCTCTTCTTTTTAGGAAGCCTTTAGCTTCTAATACAGCCAGAATTTGAAATACCAGTTCATCTTTTTAACCATCATAGAATCAAAATGTATTAAAACATCTCTTTTTCTGAAGTAATTTTTATGAGTTTAGTATGACCCTACTCTTCCCCTACTGGTTAAACCATGTGAAGTCCATTTTATTTTCTGCTGTCTGCACTCTGACATGTTTGACACTCTTTAATTAATTAGTTCCCTTCCAGCCCCTGCATGCTGGGACCTGCTGGCCAACTTTGGCACGTCTTCCAAGTCGGTGACCCTTGGGTGCTGCATGTCTGTTTTGTGACTGGTGTAACCTGTCAGCACTTCCATTTTAGGAGCTTTTTTTATCCTTTTGTGTCTGTTTTCTTCTTCCATGACAGGATCTGGCAGAACTTCATTCTTTTGCAATGGGATTCCAAAGAGCATACTAACTATCCAATTGCTTTTCTGATTACTGCAAGAATAAAAGAGGTTTAATCCCACATTGAAAGCCAAGCTATATAATGACTGTTGACATTGGAACAGCAAACATTGGCAAAGCTATTAAGAGAATAGCAGATTGTGGGTAATATTTTATTTTTGCCTAAGGCGGTCTTTAAAGGATATTAGGAGAGGGTATATCTATGGAAATATATCAGAAGATACCAGGTTTAAGAAGAAAAAAATGCCATTTATAGAAGCCATCCTGCCAAGGATAATGCAACCTTTCCTGAATCCTGAATCACGCCCAACTTCCATTTTGGGGCAAAATGAACAGAGGTGGTAGACCAAGAAAGAGGAAGGTCAGAAATTCTCTTATTCAGCTCCTGCTTCATGAACTTCTCCTCATTGAAGACTAGCTCAAAATCAAACTTTTCTGTGATGTTTTACTTCCCACAGGCAATCAGTGACTCTTTACAAATCCCATAGTTCTTTGTAAATATCTCTGTTTTGATTTTTTTAATGCAAAATCCTTTTAAGTATTTGTTAACATGCCAATGTCTCCCACTGTACTGTGAATGCTCTGAACCACAGATGTCTCATTTGTATCTCTATCCCTGGCACTTAGTAGAGTTCCTGACACATGGCAAATACTTAATGAATGCTGAATGAATCAATGGATGAATAAATGGTTAACAGAATCCTGGACAGATATTTAATTCCACTGGTGATATGCCATGGACACCAAGTAGGTGTCATCTTCCAGTCAACTGTTGCTAGAACCACTCTACTACAGTTTCGCTGGCCCCAGGCCCCCCACGAACCTGCAGGAGAAAAAGTGTGAAGACTCTCCAGGATGGTGATAAGGTGAATCTTCTGTGGCGTGGTCATTGACATGGACCCTCAACCACATAGAACTGCATCTTCCAGTAGATGGCAAAACTATGCTCAAGCTATAAGGAACTGTCGAGGCTTTGCTTCAGACACTACCTTATGTAGATAAGAAAAGTGAGCCCTAGGGAAGTAGAATATCAAGTTCAATTCTATAAAATAGCAGTGGGCTAGAAGATCTGAGAATGCAACTCAAGTATCCTGAACAGAATGGTAGTTTTTTTATTATTATTATCATGGTAAAATATACATCACACAAAATTTACCATTTAACCCATTTTGAGTGTACAGTTCAATGGCATTGAATATATTTATGGTGTCATGCAACCATCATCACTCTTCATCTCTGGGACTTTTTTTTTTTAAGATTTATTTATTTATTTTTAGGGGCCCCTAGGTGTCTCAGTCAATCAAGCCTCTGCCTTCAGCTCAGGTCGTCATCCTAGAGTCTTGGAATGGAACCCCACGTCAGGCTCCCTGCTCAGTGGGGAGTCTGCTTCTCCGTCTCCCTCTGCACCTCTCTCCTTCCCCCACTTTTGCTCTCTCAATCTCTCTCTCAAATAAATAAATCTTTTTTTAAAAAAGGATTACTTGTTTTAGACAGAGACAAAGAGAGTGGGGGGAAGGGCCAAAGGGAGAGAGAACCTCAAAGAGAACCTGCTAAGCATGTAACCTGACACGGGGATCAATCCTACTACCCTGAGATCATGACCTGATCCGAAACCAAGAGTCAGGTGCTTAACCAACTGAATCTAGGTGCCCCTCTCCAAGACATTTCTATCATCACAAACTAAGATCCGTAACCATTAAACAATAATTTCCCATTCTCTCTTGCCCTTCAGGCTCCCGATGACCAGTATTCTGCCTTTCGTCTATGAATTTAACTAATCTAGGTACCTTATATAAGTGGAATTATATTTCTTCTCTTGTGTCTGGCTTATTTTATTCAGGGTCCACCCATGTTGTAGAATATGTCAGAATGTCCTTCCTAAGCCTGCATAATGTTCCATTATATGTAAATACTGTATCTTTGTTCATCCGTTCATCTGCTGATGGGCATTTGGCTTGTTTTTACCTTTTGGCTGTTGTGGATAATGCTGGTCTGAACACTGATGTAAACTATCTGTTTGAATCCTTGGTTTCAATCTTTTGGGTATATGCCTAGAAATAAAATTTCTGAAAAGTGCTCTCTTAGTTAACTACCACAACATCTCAAATAATAGGCAGACTGGAGCCCACACTGTGATCTAAACATTTGTTTCTTAAACATTTGCTAGAAGGATGACCTGATCTGGAATGGGTTCCAGTCTGAGTAAGTTCCTCAAATACATTCTGAGTATCTGTTGTGTGGCAGACTAGGTAGTTGTGGTGTACAGGTGTGAGACACGGTAGCACAACAGTGGGACAAGCGCAGCATGTGACATACACCCAGCAGAGGAGAGGAGGAAGTGGCTGATCACAGTGAGCTGTGGCAGCGGCACTGAAGGAAGTTGTTCAGTAAAGGCTTTACAGTCAAGGACATGACACGTGAATAGGGTTTTTGAAGAATAAATAAAAATTCAACAGTAAAATTAAGGTTGAAAAACTGTATGCTCAGGCGCCTGGGTGGCTCAGTGGGTTAGAGTCTCTGCCTTTGGCTAAGGTCATGATCTCAGGGTCCTGGGATCGAGGCCCACATCGGGCTCTCTGCTCAGCGGGGAGGCTGCTTCCCCCTCCTTCTCTGCCTTCCTCTCCACATTCTTGTGATCTCTCTCTCTCCCTGTCAAATAAATAAAATCTTTAAAAAAAAACTGTATGCTCAAAAATAAGAGTGTGAAAAGCCATGGTATATAGTTTAATATGACTGAAGTCTAAAATGTGAGAAAAGAGTAAAGCAGAAAATGAGTCTAAAGAGCTAGACAGAGTCATGAAGGTCTTGAACACCATGGTAAGGAACTTATATTTTACATTTTACTCTTTAAGCAAGAGGAGCTACTGAAGAATCTTAAAGAAAGAACATGCGTTATGAGAATGGCGTGTTGGCTCCATCACTCTGTCCTCCATGGGGGCTGATCAAAGAGTGGGAGGGAGTCCAGGTAGAAGTAAGGACTCTGTCACAATCTGAGAAACAGAGAAAGGTCCAAGTTGAGATGATAGAGAACCTGAAAATGTAGGATTTGGTGGTTGATTAAGTGATTACAGGGGAAGAGAAGGATGTTGGAAGGAAAAGCAGTTAAGGATAACTCCAAGGTCAGTGGCCTTATAACCGGGCTGTTGGGTAGAGCTATTCCTTGGGAAAATAGGATAAGGCTTAAATGAGGATAATCAATTCAGTTTGGGGCATGTTGCCTATAGGGTATCTCTCAAGTTGAGAATATTCATTAGAGGTTAGAAGTTAGAGGTTAGAGAATTGAGTTCAAATTAGTCCATTTGTAAGAAACAAATCACTCTCACAACTTTTTTTCAGCAAGAAATTAATACAGGGAATTAAGTGTTCATGAAATCATTGGAAAAGCTGGAGGAGCCGGCTCTAAATTGAATTTCCAGGAATAAAGCCCAGAAAATGGCTGCAGAAATAATGTGCTAGGAAAACTACAATCAGCATCCTAATTAGGAAGCTCAGTCAAGTAATCAGGAAGCCACTACAGCCACTGATCCAACTGCCTCTTGACACAGAGGAATGAGCAACTAGATGCTTCTTCATACCCAGTGCTTCCGTGACTGTGTCTTCCTGGAGTAACAATGAAAAGCAGTAAAGAGAGGACACTGGCCTCACTTTCACCTCTTGAAAAGTACATCTTTTCTTGATTGTGTTGGTGGCTGTACAATTCTGTGAGTGTACTAGAAGCCACTGAATTATGTACTTTGAATGGGTGAATTGTATGGTAGGTGAATCATAGATCAATAAAGACACTGAAATACCTTACCTTTGTTCTCACTGGCAGAACGTATCCTGTACCCTGAAACCTAGCTGCAAGGGAGTTGGGGAAATGTAATTTCTAGCTTTCTAGATTTCATCGTATGGGAGGATAAAATAGAAAGAGGTTGAAATGAATGTTGACCAAACCAATCTTTGGTTTCCATCCAATAGGAGTGGATAAATTTTCCTAATGAAAGTTTATCATAAAAGGGAGGGAAGGAAAAGAGCAAATGACTATAAAGTCAGTACTTCAAGAAAGAAAAATAAAAAACAGCCCAGAAGTAAAATTGATAAGAATGATCGAGACAGTAAATAAAGAACTAGAAATACACTGTTCTATAACCAAACATAGAAACCGAAGGAGGGAGGGACATCAGAGAGGTAATGGATGAAGAATCACTTTGTAGGTAGGTAGGCTGGGCAAGTCACTCGACTTCTCTGCATCTCAGTTTCTTCCACTTTAAAGTGGGGATGGTTAACAGTAACATTTGTCCCTGCCACTGAATTTTTCTTATAGATCAACTGGGATGATGCATGTAAAACTGAACTGCAAACTATGAATCATTCTGTAAATTGTTATTAATAATTATTAATTAGTTGTGATCGTCTTTACAAGATATTGTGAAGCCTCCACTGTTAATATGCCCCTTAATATTAGATATAACTGAACAAAAAGTCCTCCCACAAAAATTTGACCATTTTTTCTCAAAAGAGATGAAGAACGACTACTCCCAGTCACCTGTATGCTGCCCACATTTGTCCATGAAGAGTGTCATAAAGCATTCTTCTTAGCCAACACATTACTGCAAAGATCTGATAAATGATTTACAAACACAAACTCACTACTTCCCACAACAGTCCTCTGTGGTCATGGTTGGGTGAAAGATAGGTCCACAGCACCAGCAGATGCACGTAGCTTGGTTTTCTCATGCTCAACCCCCTCCGGTCCCTGTCGCACCCGTTCCTGCCATGTCATTTACCAACTCTCAAATATCGACAGCCTGTGTGCTTAGGAGTGGGATTCCAATCATGTCATTTCTTAAGGCACTCGGTTACATTTGTAACACACCAGCTGTTTCTGAGAACACATTCTTAATATAGGAACAGCAAGAAATTCCACTGTAGCTGTCCCAAGCCACGTTAGAGTGCTGCCATGGCAGTGATATCTTGTGGCAGAATAAGACTCAAAGCTGAATCGTTAGGGACCTGGGCAAGCATCACTCTCTCACTGTCTCTTTCACACTGAGTTTGCTCTGTCACAGGATGACAGGCCTGAGTACTACCTGGAATACAGGGTCAGGTAAGGTGGGATCTAGCCACAGTGGAACATGGTGCAGAAAAGTCACATAAAACCCAAGCAACATGTCCCTGGGGCAAGAAAATCAACAGTGAGGATATAGAACTGATTAAACAGCCTGCTTGTCGGAAGTGCTAGATGGACTGGTCAGTGTGCACTTGCCATTTCAAAGCCGTTGTTATGAAAAGCAAGTTAAAGTGGATTTTTTTTGGGTCTGGAAATAGGGATCTGTTTTTTCATGACAGATGGTCAGGATGCACCATTCATCTTAAGGATAACTTGACATTTGTTGATCTTTCATTAGAGGAAGTATGATATTTAAGAGCATGGACTTCGGAGCCAGGCTGTCTTAGATTATTGGATTCCTGGATCTGCTGCTTCCTAGCTATGTAAACTTAAGCAAATTACATGACCTCCTAGGCCCCAATTTATCTTTTCAAGGAATAATTCATGTAAAGTGCTTAGCACAATCATTGCCCATGTGAAGCCTCCTATAAATGTAAGGTATTATTATTCCTATCGGTAATTTTGCCTGAAGAACACTGTAGTATCTTTCAAATCATTTTATTTATTTATTTACAGTACATAAGGAAAGGGGAGATGCTCTCCTTAAGATGATTATGGTTCTTAGCTGAATTGAAGAGAAGCAAAAGCCTTTCTAACATCATCTTACTTCCTTCTTCTGAATACTTTGTGTTACTGTTTGCAAAACAGCACGGACTTCTGGGAGTATTTATCCAGACTGGTGATCCTGCCTGTCTTCTTTGGTGAGGTAAGCTTACTCAACAAAGACGAAGCATTGGTGATGGAGAAAAAAAAACATCATTAGCAACAACGGGTGGGGAGGTTTTGTTAATGTTTATCAAGAGCTGAAGTTTGTATACTTTTTAATTTATTTATTTGACAGAGAGAGAGAGAGAGAGAGAGAGAGAGAGAGCACAAGCAGGGGGAGCAGGAGGGAGAGGGAGGAGCAGACTCCCTGATGAGCAGGGAGTCTGATGTGGGGCTCTATCCCAGGACCCTGGGATCATGACCCGAGCTGAAAGCAGATGCTTAACCGACTGAGCCACCCAGGCACCCCTATTTTTAATCAAATAAACAAACAAAAAATCACCGATTTCACCATATAAAACAAATAAGCCCTAACACCCCAGTGGCTTGACATGGTAAGAGTTTATTTCTTACCCACATGAGAACCCAACATGGCCTGGAAAAGGTGGATTGTGTTGAGGGTCAGGGAGGGGAGGGCCCAGTGAGGCCTCCGCTCCCCACTGTCATTCAGGGATAAGGCTCCTTGTGTTATGTTACTCCACATGCTTTAGGGCCTCATCTTCCTCTGGACCCATCCAGAGAAGTGGGGGAGAGAGTATATGCAGGATCACAAGGGACTAGATCTGAAAGTTGGCCAGAAGACAATCACGTTGTTCTATTTTACTGCAAGGGAATTTGAGAATTGTGTTTCTAGAAGGTAAACGTAACAGAGTTTCTGAACCTCCTAGGGTGCTTGCTCCTCTCTATTGCTCGCCCAGATATTGAGTCTTTGGTGTCTCTTTAAGATAAATTTCCCTTTGAGATCTGTAAGTTTTTGGCCAGTCCCTTCAAATGGCTACACATCTTACAAATTAATAATCTTGACTGAAATGTTAAAACTTCCCAGCTCATGTCTAACAGCGAGGTCTAGCACCAATTAAAAAGTTATGTACTGAACTTACAACTGCAGGCACCCCATAATTACTGGCATCAGGGAAGGGGGCAAGATGAACACTGATATTCAATCCTATCATGTTCTTTCAGGTTTTGAGATGAAAGGGCACAGTCTCCTAGTGGTACACAATTTTTTTAAATCAGTAAGCACATTTAACTGTATAGTTACAAGTATGGATTTCTGGTTGGTGATTCGAGCACATCCTCACTGATGTGGTCCTCGTACTCCTCATACACACCAATCTGAACAGCTTACAAGAGCCAATGGCCCCTCCCGCACATGGGACAGTAGGGCAGAATGAGAAAGGGGAGGTGCAGAAGTAAATGAGTTTCTCAGTATCAGGTCTACCCTTAGGCGAGCCAGAGTGATGCGGACATGTTAGAAGTAGTGGACTGAATTCAGACAAGATCGCCAAGAACAAGGATAGTGCACCATGAGGAAGGACGACGAAGCCTTTGGATCTCCATGTTTCAGAGCCTGTGCTAGAGGCAAGCTGGAGATTAAACCTGGCTTAACATTTCAAATGTGCATCTCCTCTTCCCTTTTCAGAAAGTGACTTTGTGGTGGTTTTGCTCTGCATGTGGGTACTGAGCTGAGTGGCAGCACCCAGACCCTAAAAAGAGCTGAATTCCTCCCTGAGCCTGGGGATGACCACAGAGTTGGCCCCTTGTAGGGCAGAGCTCACTTGGCATCTGTCCATCTGACAACACTCCTCAGGACTCATCTCAATCTTGATCCTACTTCTCTTAGCCAAGACACACCGGATTTTACAAGAAAGCGACCAACGAGAGAGAAGCCTTTGAAGGAAGTTTCTGTTTGTCCTAACGGCAACCCCTCTTGCCAACCCAGCCAGATTATCTCACGTTCTCTATCATCCCCCCCAAGTCGAGTCTAGCCTCCGGGCCTTGTCGCTGAACTCTGTCTGTCCTGTCCAAGGTCGGGAAGGTGGCCCCCCTCCCTGGGGCTGGGCAGACGTGCTGAGGTCACCGCCACCACACCCGACCTCGAAGAACCCGAGTGTGTTGTGAGCCTCTGTGCACCGAGGTAATGAGGAGGCCGAGGCGCGCGAAGCCCAGCCTGCCCTGCTCAGGGCTGCAGTGCAGAGAGAGCCTGCAGTTACGGGGGCAGCCAACCTCCACAGCCCCTGACATCCTCTGCTCCTCCAGGAGACAGTAATACATTACAGGTGTTATAACTTTTCCTCAGAATCGGACTGCCTGGGGAACTGTAAATCTAAATCATGGCTGCCCTCAGGAAACCTGTGGGCCTGTAAACACAGTGAAATGAGTGAGATGAAAGCATCTGAGGGAGAAAATGAATTTCTGGCATCCCACGGAAGTCTATTTCATTTTTACAGTCTGGCCACCCCCCCGTGGCAGGGGCAGCGCCTAGGAGGGACAGGCTGCCCCCTGACTGACAGCTGACAAGTGTGGCTCCTCCTGGAAGCCTCGGCTCCGGGGCCTCATCGGGAGACGAGGGCGGCCGCCCATCGCCGGCCGCACTCCCAGGGCCCCCCTCAGACGCTCGGAGGCCTCGGCGGGCTTTCTCGTCGGGAGGCTGGGCCTGTCCGGGCAGGCATCTGTCATCGAGGCCGTTCTTCCGTCCCAAGGCAGAGCCCGGCTTGTGCGGGGGTGCGCGCGAGGTGAGAGCGGGGAAGAGAAGCGGCTCCTCGGCGAGGGCGCGGGCACCGCAGGGCGACAGCGGCGGCCGCCAGGAGGGCCGCGAGGCGGCGGCCCAGGCCTCCCCNGTGCGCATGCGCAGCACATGGGCCGGAAGCCCGGGAGCGACCCGGGCAGGCAGGAGCCCGGGCCGCCGCGCTCGCCATGTGGCAGCCGCGCTCCCCGACAGCCCGGCCGCTTTCTGCAGCCGCGAATGTAGGGGGCGGCCGCGAAAGTCCTCACCCAGGGGAATGACGGGTCACTTGGAACGGAGGACACTGGGAGGCAACCGCCCCCCGGTTTTCACGAAGGTTCGGGTTTCTCATAAATCCAAGCGTACTGCCTTCGTGTGACGGACGGCTGGATGAGTTAAATGGCTGAGGTCAGGATGAAGGAGTCATTCAGTGTCCTTCCTATTACGGATGGAGGAAATGCCAAAGGCTTAGAACAGTAAACCGAAGTCAGTTCTTTTCCCGTGGAATTCCACGTGGGACTCCGAAAGCGATGTTTGAATTCTTAGCAAATCCCCCAAACTCACATTTAACATGCTTTTGGCAATGACGGCAAAACTGCAAAAGCCTGTTTTTAGAAAATCACCTAGACTAGTTTGTAGTGTAAATAATAGTTTAAAGCGTTGGAAATAACGTCTTGGTATTTCAACTTGCAGATTGTTGCTGTAGAGGCGGTAGCGTGTGCTGAATACCAGCCTAGAATCCGGAGCCAGACTGTCTTGGATCGAATCCCCGTTTTTCCACTTCCTAGATGTGTCATCTTTGGCAAGTATCTGAACATCTCCGTGTTTTGGCGTTCTCATCTGTCAAATGGGTATAATAACAGTAGCACCCTCAAGATCATCTGAGGTTTAAGTGAGTTAAAGCATATAAAGTATGCAGGACAGGGTCTGCTGTCCAGGAAAGAGTGAATATCACCATGAGTATCGGAAGTGAAGTTTCTCAACATTTTAATTGTGTTTGAGTGGTACTAAGACTAGCCGAATATGATACATGCCTTTTCAACCGAACACATGTTTTTTGCCTAGTGATCCTGCAAGGAAGTGCATGTGGGTCTTGGCTTTACATGTGAATACTCATTAATCCGTCAGGGGGACGTATTCTTTCCCTAGAGACACCTTTGCTGCCGGAAAAAAATTATATTCATTTTTTTTGTGACCCAGCACAAGTGGAACCTCCTCCCTGACACCTTCCTGGACTGCTGCGGGCAGCTCCCATGGCTTTCTCCTTCAGCGCCCCCATTTCTCTTTGCACATTCCCAGAACACAGCTCCTCTCACGTAAGACTGTGACTGGGTTTCTTAGCACCTAGCAGGGCAGGACTCCCATCTGGTGCATGTCTACACTCCCAGAGTCTTCCAAGTAGGAAGAAAGAAAGGAGAAGCTATAGAGAGGATTCTTACCTCTGAGAAGGGAAAACCGATGAATCAGGGGACTTAAAAAGATTCAAGAGCCAGGACTCTAAGTAAAGGTTCTCACAGCTACCGTACCTCCCAAGTGCAAGGACAATTACTCTCATGACACAGACAGCGATGCTACTGAGGATACACTGAGGGTAATGACTCCAATCACAAAGAATACGGCACGGTGTTCATGGGTCTGACTCCCAGATCCTACCTACATCCTCTCCACCATCCTCCCAAATTAATAGTCATTTCTCTGAATATGGATTGGAAATGAGACTAGAGCACATGCAAACTTCAACATCCATTGTGGGCAAGACAAAACACTTCTGTTTCCTGGGACCATGTGAACATTTAGATTTCTTTTAAATTCAACTTGTTTTTCCAGCTTCTTCTAATACCTATAAACATGTAGTTTCTAAAGCAAAATAACACTCCTGACAGGAAGAGAAAGTCTAGGTAATAATATTAATGATGGCTGATGTTATGGAACACCAAGTATGTGCCAGACTATTCTAAGAGCTTCCCACAGATTAATCATTTAAATCCTCAGGTATTCTTTCAGACAGAGCAAACCTATATCAAAGTAATTATAATTTGTCTTTATTTCCGTGATCAAATTGCAATGTCACATATTTTCAAATGCTTCAACATACTAACAGAGCACTGGAAGTGTCCTTTAATTATCATCTCAAGGTTGTGTGCTGACAAGACTAGTGCTTCCCACAGAGTGGTTAGGAGAAAGCTCAGATTTACAAGCATCACAAAATTGTCACCTCCAACACGTTGCTTGGTCTGAAAGTTATTTTCTATTTATTCTACAAGTCAAACTATGGGAAGGTGAAATAAATGCCTTAAACCTTCCAGGGATCATTCCTTTGTCTGCAGGGACTAATATTAATTCCAGGTACATGTTCAAATGAATGAGCAAATATGTCACTGGGACAGAGGCTAAGAACACACAACGTCTGAACAATGCTGCTCCTTCTCTCCTTTTCGCTCTCGTTTGTTTCCTCCATTCTGTTTGGCTTTCTCCCTTCCCCATTCTTGGTACCAAGAATCAAAATCACCCTTAGATTTCAAGTATAAAATTGATGGGGGGACAGTTTTCTGAGAAA
The DNA here is from genome assembly GCA_002007465.1 of Ailurus styani. Taxonomy (NCBI): domain Eukaryota; kingdom Metazoa; phylum Chordata; class Mammalia; order Carnivora; family Ailuridae; genus Ailurus; species Ailurus styani. The sequence continues at coordinate 24,940 of LNAC01001883.1, forward strand.
GCTCTTCACATTCTTCTTATAGGACGAAGGGAGAGGGAGGCGGGGAGAGAGAAAGAGAGAGGGAGGGAGACTACATCATTTCAGGCAAGAGTCTGTAACTTCCTGCCAGACCAGTTCCCAAAACTGGCAAAAGTAGCATTCCAGAAAGGGTTCTCATCCTTCCAAACCCATTTTCCCATCAACAGTTAGAATCAATTGCCATCAAACTGGAACTTCTCAGAGAGCATACAAAGAGTGCAGCTTGTAAAGCTGGTAAAAATAGTTTCCAGGAAGTCATCAGAGGGCACGGTGTGAGTCCCGGACTGCTACAGACTTGCCCTGAAAATACGTGGGAAGGGAAGCACCAGGAGATGAGGGAAGGTTGTGAAAACTGCTGGAAATAAAATGCAAATGGAGTTGCCTATGATTGTCTTTCTTATTTTAAATCATTCTTTTGTAAACAGAAGTTTACTCTTAAAAGCTGGCAGATTTTTGAGATTTGTTTAAAAGCTTTGACTGGATCCTTAATATTTTGTCCTTGTTCTATATCACCCACAGTGCTTTACAAGGTACACAGCCTTAGAAAGATGCTTGATACATAATTTGAGGATGGGTAGAAGAAAGAAGAAAGAATCACTCTTTGCTTCTGACTCCAGGGATGGCAAAGGGAATGCAGAAGAATGTCAGAATGTGCAATAATTGGAAGTCAAAGAGTCAGCTGTTCAAAGGTCTGACTTACCCCCAAATAGAGAATCTATAGGACCCAAGTCAAAATCACCTATTTTTTTCTTTAAATTTCTAATCAGAGTAATTCTTTATAGCTGAGAACCTCAAGATATGTTTGAGATCCTGATGAAAAGCTTACAGGAAGATGTTATGGTTTGTCAGGTCAAAAGCAATATTTTTTGTTTTTTTCTTGCTGAAAAAAGGACCTGCCTCTAACATTATTAAAGTCTGATAGGAAAAGTGTGTTTTTAAAAAGTGTCTCTACCTTTAGAGAATTCCAGACACTAATGGCTTTAAAGTAATTCTTGTACACTTTAGAATAAATGACATCCTTAAAAAATGTCTGACTTGGTATTTACAGGTATTCATATTCCCCCAGCTTCCTGTCTAGTTTGTCAATGCGCACGGATGTCCTTAAGAATAATGCTTTAAAAGGAGAAAAACTGCAGTGCCATAAAGTGTAGAAATCACAAGAAGAGGCCCCTATTTCACCCTCACATATGCACCCCTGCTAAAGGTGATGGAATTTATCTTTAGGCCAGTGGCTTTTTCATGGTAAATTCCCTGAAATTTAAACTGGGACTCTTTGTCTGTTGATTTCTCTCTCTGTCTCATAAATGCCAAGGGATGTCCTAATGAACAACGTGCTGTGGAATCAGCATGAGTTGGGGCTGGTAGGAGGCAGACCTGGCTGCTGGGAGCTGCGGGGCAGTTTCGCACAGACGTGGCAGGATTTCCGGCGCTTGCTGTCACTCAGAGTGCTCTGCGTCATCAATCTTGACTGGCAGACTCCAAGTCCAAGCCCAGAGGCCAGGCAGCTCCACACCTTCCCAGTGGAGGAGTGGAGATTTGGGCATATCGGGACCATGCCTCTCGTGGGCTATAAATACACAGAGGCAAGAGCACAAAGACAGGGGGGCTCCCTCTGTCCATGCTCAACCTGCAGTGGAAAAGTTTCCCTGATTCTTCATCTAGGTTGTTCTTGGCATGTCAGGAGCCTCTGAGCACCCCTGTTCTTCTCCTATCCCATCCCACATCACTGGTGTCCCTCCTGATTGCAATACCCTTTCTCTCTCTCCAAGCCCCATGCAAGCAAGGTACTATGTGCAAGTTATTGACTGTTTAACTTTCCTGTAGCCACTATAACCCACCTTCTTGTCCTCACATTGTACAAAGGGCCAGGGAGCTTTCTGCAGTGTCCTTTTGTGAGAACACTAATCCCATGAAGGTTCCACCTCATGACGTACCCAAAGGCTCCTCCTAACACCATCATCTTTAGGGGTTAGAATTGCAACATAAACATCTTCAGGGCAGGGAGACATATTCAGACCATAGCATCCCACCCCTTGTACCCCAATATGTGTGTTCTCTTCACATGCAGAACACATTCATTCCATTCCAACAGATCCCGAAGTTTTTAACTTGTTCCAACATCAACTCAAAAGTCTCAGTGCAAAGCGTCATCTGAGTATCATCTAAAACAGATACGGGTGAGACCAGAGGTAGGTTCGTCCCCTGAGGCAAAGTGCTCTCCAGCTGTGAACCTGGGAAATCAAACAAGTTCTGTGTTCCAAAATACAATGGTGAGTCAGACATAGGGTAAGTATGCCCACGCCAAAAGGAAGACAGAGGAAAAAAGAAAAGGGTCTTTAGAAAGTCCAAAACCTCAAGTCCCACTATGGAGAAGGGGTTCCTCTTTCATAGCTTTGTATGGCCCACCCCCATGGCTCTGCTGGGTGCAGCTCATTCTGCATCTCTCATGCGTGGGCGTCCTTTCTGGGTCTGTGGCTCTCCTGAGCTGGAATCCTAGGACCGCCTCATCCACTGCTCTCCTAGGCCCTGTCCTCCTAAGGGCTCTCAGCAGCACACACACACCGCCCCCGCGCCCAGCTCTTGCAACTGTGTCCGTCTGCAGAGAAGGCACCATGTTGATGCTGTCACCTGTGTCTTCCAGAGGGACAGCCACCAGGCCAGCACGGTTCCTAGTTCCCCCTAGGACAGAATATGGAACAGCTGCTGAGTGTGGTACTGGAAAGTGAGTAGCCAAGCCAATGATGTGAGGCAGCTCTGAAATCATTCTGCCCAGCAGGCCCTTGCACTTTGAGGCTGAGGTAGGGAGGGTGACACTAGGGTCTCCGAAATGCCTTTTGGAATCCAGCTTCTGGCTGGACTGGCTTCTGTTTAGACGGCTGACTAGTCTCAAAGAGTCATTGGGCCATACCTACATCCCTTCCCAAGCACACGTTCTTATTTCTTTCAACATGGGTGAGCTGAGAATGTCCCACATTTTCAACTTCTGCTTCTCTTGTGATTAACAATTTCACCTTTCAATCCTTTTCTTTCACCTTTCAATCACCTTTTCTTGCATTTTACGATAAGCATTCAAGAAAAGCCAGGCTGCTCCCTCAATACTTTGCTTCAACATTTCTTTAGCCCAATATCAAATTCCATCGCTCAAAACAAGAGACGTGAACACAACTCGACCAGGCTCTATGCCACTTTATAGCAGGGAGCGCGCTTCCTCCTGCGTCTGTAATGCGTTCCTCATTTCCCTCTGAGCCCTCATCACCATGACCTTTACCATCCACATTTCTACCAACGTCCTGTTCAGGATGCCTTTGGGATTCTCTGCCAAGACTGGGGGTTTCTCTACAGCTCCCCTCTTCTCCTAAGCCCTCAGGACAATCACCATTAACAGTGCATTTCTACAAGCATCTGCCAACTCTCCCAGCGTCTGCCTGTTGCCAGGCTCCAAAATCACAGCCATATTTTTAGATATTTATTAGAACACCATGCCTCTCCTGGCACTAATTTTTCATCTTCATCCCAGGCATTAGGACACGGACATGTTTTAGCAGGAAGGACCAGCATTCAACCCACTGCTGACCATTCATGTCCAGTGCCTAGCGTGGTGTCTGAGCTATAGTTTCTGTTCTGTATTCATTTGTTAAAAGGAAAGACAAATGCTTCTGGCCCCCTTTTCAGAGCTTCCTTCTTTTTTTTTTGCTTCTATCCACTGGCCTGACTCCACAGGCTACATCTCTTGACAACAATCTGTTTCTATACTTCCCCCTCAGCAAGATGCTCTGTGGTCTGTGCTCCAACCTAACAGTGTTGGGAAGTACAGTCTTATAGAGATGGTCCCAACAGGGACCTGCAGAAGCCTGGGGATAAGCAAGCACAGATCCACTTGCCCACGTTCAGGAGCTACTAATGTAGTCCATCTATCCCATCTTACATATAGAGAAAACAAGACCCAAAGTGTGAAATGTCTTTTTTAAGGTCACACAGCAGAACAGGAAATAGAACCCAAACATCACGACTAGTTAATGATAATCACTATTTTTCTAATTGTGACTTTTCTAATAACAACAAGCAGGCAACGGGCACCTGCTGTCTATCACATGTAGAAAATGTGCAATGTTTGGCACAGAGCCTTCCTTGTGTAACTGTAATAATGAGCATAATACACACTAACACTTACTGACTTCCAACTTGGCCACAGTGCTAGGCACTTTACAAGCAATATTCTCTTTAATCTTCGCAGCAATCCTTTAAGGTAGCAACAACATTGTACCCATTTCCAGGTAAATAGCTTAGCGAGTGTAAATGTGACATGAGTGGCAGAGCTAGAGAGAGAATCTATAGAGGCTAGTTTGAATCCAATGCCCTTTGTTTTAACCATGATACTCAACTAATCCCTTCTTCCTCAACAACCGTCTCTCCAAGGGCTCTCCCCTCTCCGCAGTGGACCATGACTAAGCATTTTCTTTTGTCTCTACTACTAGTGCAAGAGTCTTTCCTGCTATGGAATCCCACCTGCAGTGGCAATTCCATGTCAGAGAAGGTATTTCTGCTGAATGGCTAGAATCTGGGCTCCTCATTGCTAAAGCCCCAGAATGGAGTAGCAAAGAGGCATCCCACGGAAGTCTTTACGTCACCTCCTCTGAGTCCCACAGTGGTTCCAAGTGCCTCACTGCCACCCCATCATGCACCCCTTGGTCTTGCTCTTCCCCCAGCTCTCGCTTCCTCTGTCCTATGAAGAACTGATCTTTTGCATATATTGAGAAGCTGGTCTGTGCCATATAATTTCCTATGTAAGTCTCATTTACCTTTCACTATAGTTCTTCAAAGTGGTTTTTAATCACCACATTTTATTGACACTGGCTATAAAAAGAACACATTTTTACTCTGCATCACTGTAAGCTAAAACTCAGAGAGTTTACTTGAGAGGAAATACATCCCAGTGGCCCAGTGGCTGAGGGCATGAGCACTGGAACCAAACGCCTGAATCTTGCCTTTGTTACTAGCTGTGCAACTCTGAGCAAATTAACCAGTCCATTCTGAGGCTTAGTCTCCACGGCTCTACGTTGGGGATTATGATGATAATAATAGTACTCACTAAAAGACAAAGTGGCAACAATGAAATAATTCACCTAAAGGACTTAAAACAGTGCTAGACCTAGTGAATTTTCAATAAATAGGAGCTGGTTATATTACGTTATTACGTGAATTATCCTGGTTGATCCTACAACTCTATGACTATCTTTAGCCGTATTTTCCAGGGAACCTGAGTGATTTATCCAAAATCACACAATAGGTCAGAGCGCAGGGATCCTGGTTATTCCTACTAAGTCACCTGATTCATATTTCACTTTTTCCCCTCTGTCACAGCTGCCCTAACAATGAACTGACTTTTCCCCTTGGATAGCAGTTAATACAAGCACAGAGCTAGGAGTACATTTTGAAATAGTAATAATTATATTATTAATAAGTATATTATCTCAAATGGAGATTCAGAGCATAAGTGGAATGTACTAAGGATAATTAATATGTTAGCTAACTATATTAACTAAAGTTAATAAGATCACATTTTAGATCAAACTCTTAAAATGAGCTCCATGATTCCAATTCTGGCCCTGAAGTTTTTTTTCTTCTTTTGACAGTTTGTTTTTTAAGGACACACAGCACTTTGTTTCTGAAAGCAGAGCTTTGGTATTATGAAAATACAAGCAAATCACAAATGTTGCACAACGTAACTACAAAAATAGAACTTCATGCTAATATCCATAAAATGGCATAGATATTAAAAGTGGAAATCAAATAGAAATTAAAGCAATAACTAAATTCAGTGCTTCTAATGTAAACTTGTGCAGTTGCCCTGCGGAGGGTTCCAACTGCCACCCCCCCTGCGGAGGGTTCCAACTGCCACCCCCCCTGCGGAGGGTTCCAACTGCCACCCCCCCTGCTCCTTATTGCAGTCCAAGAACTGTGGTGTGAGGGCACATTTTACACTTTCCTAGGAGGGCCATTTCGCATTTTCATCTGTTATGCTACGTAACCTGGTGGGTACAACAGATCCTCCACTCCCATTACCGGTGCAAAGGAAGATGTTTTAACTTTGTAGAGTGTTCCAAACTAAGGGGAGTCCTTGCACCTCGAGAAGCCGGCCAGCCAGCCAAGACTCCGGCGCCACAGAAAGCACAGCCATGGAAATCACTCTGTGACTGGCACACAGCTCGGCCGATGACGGAGCCACAGGAGCGTCTCGGTGTGCATACTCTGAAGCATGGTCTGGGTGGGACACTGATTTGCAAGACTACCTAGCACGAGAGAAGAGCACCTGCAGGTCTTAAAATAAAACTACTCAAGGACAGAACAATATTCTGCTTCTGTCTCTCTCCGCTGCCTGTACTTTGTGGAGCACCGCAGCCTGGATGAAGCAGAAACAAGCTCTGGAAACTGAAAGGACATCAGTGGCCCGTGGTCAGCGGTGCAGAATCTTCAAATCCAGCCCTTCTATTGACTCATAATCATGTCCTTAGCAATATTTGGTCTGAGTCTCAGTTTCCTTATTTTAAAAATGAATCATAATCGGGATACCCATCTCACAGGAGGATGCTGATGGATAAATAAATTGATGATGTAGAAGTTGCTTTGCACACTGCATTATAAGAAGTTTGATTATTTTAATTATTTTTAAGATTTTTAAGATTTGAAAGAGAGAGCGAGCGAGCGAACACAAGTAGGCAGAGCAAAAGGCAGAGGCAGAGGGGGAAGCAGGCTCTCCACTGAGCAGGGAGCCTGATGCAGGGTTCGATCCCAGGACCCTGAGCCCATGACCTGAGCTGAAGGCAGCCACTTAACTGAGCCACCCAGGTGCCCCGAAGTTTGATTATTTTAATTATTTGTGTGGTAATGGGGCTGTAATGTGAAATTTTAATTAATTGCATAATTATCTGTGGGTGAAGAGTGGGAATTTCTAAATGGCAAGAGTTCTGAATGCCAAATAAATACCCGTATAACATATTTACCTTCAATCCACTGACAAATGTAGATTGTTGAACTTTTAACAAAAACATTAAGAAAAATTTACTAAATAATTGGGAAATTATGTCTTATAAGAAGTTGCTTGGATCATGTCTTTTTTATTTTAAAAAACATTCTTTTTTGTTTAAAATTATGGTAATAGATGTTTAATATATTAAGAAGAATTTAGACAACACAAATAAGAAACCAATGAGTCAACTGTAATTTCATTACCTCGAAATGACCCCATTAACAGTATTAGCTAAACTTGCTAATTTTTTCTACATATATGTATATGAACATTATATATATTGAACATTACATTTAATAAAAGTGGGTTACACAATATACATTGTTTCACTTATTATTATTATGTTGGGTACATTTTCCCATGTTAATGTATGTAGTTCTGTAATATTATTATTTCTTTAGAGATTTATTTATGAGAGAGAGAATACACATGAAGGGAGAAGCAGAGGAAAAGGGAGAGGGGATCTCCAGCAGACTCAGCACTGAGAACAGAGCCAGACGTGTGGCTCAATCTCACAGCCCTGCGATCATGACCTGAACCAAAACCAAGAGTTGGACACTTAATCAACTGCACCACCCAGGCTCCCCTGTAATATTATTTTTAATGGAGGAATAGTTTTCTCTTATGAGCATATGGGGTAATTTATTCACCAGTGACTTCTTTTAGACATTTATTCCCAATGGGTTTACCATAAAAAGAAGCATATTTTATATAAATATTTTCATGCTTTTACAGTTTTTCCTTGAGATGAGTCTCTTATTGTAAAATTGTTGGAAAATAATTTTTTAAAGATTTTATTTTTAGGCAGTCTCTACACCCAACATGGGGCTCAAACTCACCACCCCAAGACAAAGTCAGATCTTCCACCAACTGAGCCAGCCAGGAATCCCAGAAAATAAATTTTAACATAGACTTTAAAGGATATATAGATTTTTAAGTATATTAACACACTCCCATATTAAACTACTAAGCAGATTCTAATTTACACTCCCACTAGCATTGCACAGGGTTGCTTGTTTCTATATATTCTCGTCTACACTCAGTGATATTAAAAAGAACTTTGTCAATCTGAAAGGTAAAAATTGTTACCTAACTGCTCTTTTACATAGTATTTCTTTGATTACTAGAGAGAGCATATGATTTTTGTGTATTTATCAGACATTTAAATTTCTTCTTTGAAAAAAATGCCCCTACATATGTTCTTAATCTTTTTTTCCACTTTGATGCTCTTTTTTTTTTTAATGATTTATAGAAGCAAAGTAGGCAGCCTTTAAAATGGCTCCCAAAAATTCTTGCCTTCTGGTATTCACACACTTGTGTAATCACCTTCCCTTGAGAATGGGCCGGAAATAATCACTTTCCTTTAATGAACAGAAGATAGCAAAAATCATGGCATGTCGCTTCTGAGAGGAGGTTACAAACAGATGTAACTTCCATGTTGCTCACTTGCTCTTACTGTCTTTACTTTATCCCTCCTTCTTTCAGAGCCCTCACTCAGGGAGAAGCAAGTTCCCATGTTGTGAGTATCCCTGTAGAAAGACCGGAGTGGCAAGGAAATCATGTCTCTAACCAATAGCCAGCAAGGATGTGAGCCTTGCCAACTGCCATGTGAGTGAGCCAGGACATAAATGTCCTGTGACCTGCCAACAAGCACATGAGTGAGCTTGGAAGCAGGTCCTTCCCTGCTTGAACCTTGAAATGACTCAAGCTCTGGTCAACACCTTTACTGAAGCCTTCTGAGAGAAAAGCTGCAGACGAATTCCTAGCCACAGAACCTGTGAGAGAACAGAGGATTGCTTGAAGATACCAAGTATTAGGATAATTTGTTACGCAGAAACCACTAACTAATTCAAGGAGCTTTATAAAAATATGGCATACTAGATTTTTAGAGACCTCACACCGAAAGATGCTGCATAAAATATTGATGACATATTTCTTAATGTATACATGAGCTGCCAGGAAAATAAAGGAATCTCAGAGGTTAGAAATGACAAGAAGTGAAAACCCAGGAACTAATAAGCAAATACTAGAGTCTATTTTGCCCTCAAGATATCTGCCAGTCCCTGGTGGCTTAGGTCCTTGTTTTAATGGACTGACAGGACTGCAGCAAAGCCCAGGGCCTGAGCAGTGTGGGAGGTCTGACTGGAATCACCTCACACATATGTCATCAGAAGTCTGACCTGATCAGTAGATGACCTAGAAAAAAATCTACCATGCCAAAGGAGATAGCAGTGATATGTCCCTGGCTTGACCTTGAACAGAGCAGAGAGAGGAATGAAAAAGAAGAAAAGCCTCCCATTAAAATCCCTAACCTCAAACCCACACAACACAGAGATTTGGGGCTTGAATTTGTACTCTGTCATATAAAATTCTAAGCTAAAATTTAGTTTAAAGTCTTTCCTGGTTGATAATTCTCCAAGGTGCCTAGCAAAAGCAAATGCAAATTCTCTCTGGAGGAACACACTATACACGTGTCTGAAAGAATTTCTGTGGATAAAACACCCAAGGCACAGGAGCTCACCAACTTACTGAACACAGGAAGGAACTAAAGCCATGAGTAAGAGTCAGGAGAAACAACAAATCTCATTATTAGGTGTAAAACCTGTAGATCATGGAACAGACAATATAAAACCAGTATGTTATAAATGTTTACAGAAATAAATGAGCATGTTGAAAGAACGATGAAAAAACATTAGACTACTAAAACTGACCATATGTTTGAAAAACTAAACAGAACTTTGAGAAATGTAAATATAGCATTTTGCTTTAAAAAGTCAATGGGAGAAAGAAGCAGAAGACTGAACACAGCTAAAGAGGCAATCTGGAAAACACACGTGAGAATTACAGGGGACCGGGCACGTGGAATCAGAGACATGAAACATGAAAGAGAGGTTAACAGACATAGAGGACAGAGGGAAAAGATCTTCAAATGTCAATGGAGTCCCAAGAGGAGAAAAGAGAGAGAATGCAGGACAGATGACATGAAAAGAGGCAATAAATTAGAATTTTCCAGCAATGATCAGAGAGGCACCAGTTAAGAAATTCAAATAGGATAAATAAAGTTATCCACACTTAGACATCAAAATAAACTTGCAGAGTACCAAAGAAAAGTTCTAAACTTTAGAAGGTGGGGAGCCAGTGAGAAAAAACAAATGATCAGTGATAGAACTAGGATCAGCCTGAGAGCAGAGTGCTCAAAAGCAACTGCTTTAGTTTCCTACTGCTGCAGTAACATACCACCACTAATGTGGTGTCTAACATCCCCACACATTAATTTTCTTACAATTCGGAAGGTCAGAAGTCCCAAATGAGTCCCAGGGGACTAAACTTGAGATGTCAGCAGGGGAGGTTCCCTCTAGACATTCTAGGGGACCTTACCCCTTCCTTTCTGGCTTCTAGAGCTGTCACTTGTGGCTGCAGCAGCCCAGCCTCTGCTCTGTTACCATACATCCTGCTACTGACTTTGACCCACCCACCTAGCTCTTATATGACCCTTGTGATTGCATGGGGTTCATCTGAATAATCTAGGGTCACCTCCACATCTCAAGAGCCTTAATTTAACCCCATCTGTAAACTATCTTTTACAATGAAAGTCACCACAGTCATTGGTTCCAGGATCTAGACCGTGGACATCTTTGGGGTACCATTACCCAGCATCCCACAGCAAGAGCAGAAGGGGAAGACAGTGGCATAGCATCTTTGAAATGCTGAGACCTGGACTCCTACATCTGGTGAAAGCATTAGTTAGGAAACGAGATGAAATGAAGATATTTGCAGAGCAACTAAAATAGAAAGGGTTTGTCCTTTAATTCACTAAAGGGATTTCTAAAGGATGAACTTGAGGAGAAAGAAAATGATCTCAGAATAAAACTCTGAAATCCTGAAGAATGATGAGCAAAGAACTTAATAAATACATGGGAGAATTTAGACACAGACTGAATAAGGTAAAAAAAAAAGATTCAGAATAATAAAGACTTATAAATAAAAATGCAACATTTAAAATAAGAATATTTATTAATCATTTTATGCTAGTAAGTTGGAAAACTTAGGTGAAATACACAGATTTCTAGAAAAATATAAATTACCTAGTTAGATCAGAAGAACTAGAAGATCTGAATGGTTCTATAAATATTTTAAAAATTGACCTAATGGTTAAAAATCCTTCCACAAAGAAAATAGACTTGGATGATTTTATAAGCAAATTCCACCTGCATTCAAAGAATAGGTAGTTAAAATCTTACACAAACTTTTTCAGAAAACAGAAAATACTTTCCAACTAACTTAGGCCAGCTAATAAAAACTTAATGCTAAAATCTGAGCAGCCTGGGGCACCTGGATGGCTCAGTCAGTTAAGCATCTGGGACTGAGCCCAGCCTTGGGCTCCTTGCTCAGCAGGAAGCCTCCTTCTCCCCCTCTCCCCCTTCCTCTCCACCTTGCCTCTCCCCTCCACTTGTGTGTATGCTCACTCGCTCTAACATAACATAACATAACATAAAATAAAATAAAAATTAAATTAAATTAAATTAAATTAAATTAAAATAAAAAATCTGAGCGGCCTAAAAAAGATAAGGATGGCTAGCTTCACTCACCAACACAGATGAAAATATCTTAATAAATATTAGCAAACTCCATTCCTAAGTAATACTTATTTAGACTTATTCCACAAAAGCAAGACTGGTGCCACATTAGAAAATCTAATGGGGCAATCTGCCAAATTAACAGATTAAAGGGAGGTAATCACATGGCTATCTCAAAAGACATAGGAACATTGATAAATTTTCACGATCAGAAAAAGAAAATAATTTTCTTAATCGGATATCTATAAAATCTAAATAGATATCATATCCAATGGTAAAATCTAAGACATGTTTAATGTAAAACCAGGAACAAGATGAGAATTTTCATCATCACCACTTCTATTCAAAATTACATTGAACATCCTATCCAGAAAGAGAGATAGAAATTAGAAGATTCAAAGTAAAGGCAACTCTTATTATTCATAGGTAATATAATTATTTACATGAAACACAAAAATATCTACAGACATTATTAAAATTAATGAGAGGTGAGAAAGATAATGAAACATCCAAAGACACCATCAGAGTGAAGACAAGCCACACGCTGGTAGAAGATATGTGCAACATATTAACTGACAAAGAATTTGTGTCAAAATATGTAAAGAACTTCTACAAACCAATAAAAAAACCCTACTGAAAACTGGCAAATCATATGAACAAACATTTCAAGAATAGAACATATGAAAAGATGCTCAACTATATCAACATAAAGAAAACACAAAATAAAAACATAATGCGTTGGCACCCCATACCCAATACGTTAGCAAATATTTTGATCTTTAATGTAAAATAACAAATGTGATGAGGACTAGAGTAAGAAAACTTTCATTCACTCTTGCGGTATCATTATACATGGGTGCATGCACATTGGAAACTAACTCAGCACTACTTTATAGAGTTGAATGTTTGCTTGCCAAGTGACTCAAGAATTCCTTTCTTAGGTATATACCCTAGAAAAATTCTTACACATTGGGACCAAGAGATAGGCACATAAATATTCACAGCAGCATTACATGTAACTGCAAAAAAATGAGAAACAATCTATATGCTTATATACAGATGATTAGAAAAATGAGGCTGTATTCATACAGTGGGATACTAAAAAAGTTCAAATGAATGTGTTAAATAATGCTACTCACCAACTTTGTGGAGTCTTAGAAGTATAATATTCAGTGAGAAACGCAAATCACAGAAGAATACATACAGTATGTCATTTATACAATGTTAAACGGTAGGAAAATGAAGCACTGTATTATTTAGGGATAGGCACATATATAGGAAGTTATGAAGTATGGTGCTGAATAACAGAAGTCATCATATCTATTCTTGGTACTTTTCCTGACTTTTCTGTATCCGTTATTATGTAATGTGCTTGCTACTATTTGAGATGTGTAATGTTATGAATGTGGTTTTGGATTTCCTGGAGCATTGTTGTCCTCATTGGTGTTAGGAATGAATTAAGAACAAATGTTGACTTTTATCAAAACACTTTTCCACATCTACGTATGATCATTTATTTTCTCCTTTACCATACTAATGTGATGGGTTATATTAATAGATTTATGTTGAATCATTTGTATATTCTCCAATTACATGATCACACTGTCATGCATTTATTTTTTCAATAAACTGATAAATTCTAGTTGCTAGCATTTAATTTTGGAATTTTCTGCCTATAGTAATAGGTACAATTGACATGTTGGGGTTTTTCTGTTGCCATTTTTTTACCTGTCTTTGGTTTCTGGGATATGTTCACATTGTCAAGTCAATTGGAAAGTATTCTCTTTTCCTGTATCATGGAATCATTTATATAGAGAGAAATATTTATTCTCCCAAGGCCTGAAAGCTCCCGATTGTAATACAACCTGGACCTGAAGTCTTTTTCAAGCAGTTCTCTAACAATGTTAAATATTTGTTTTCAAGGTAATTGTTGTCTTCAGATTCTTTTTGACTACACTTCACATTTTTCCATCTATCCCAATGGCTGGAAGTCAAGGAAAGGACGTGGTTTCTTCACCCCCCGTATGATGGAGGGTAGAACCAGGCTCAGAGACACAGGAAAGAATTCATGGAGGCAAGATATTCAACCGCTTATGTGGGGGCATAAAGTATGCATAGGTGTGTGCTGCATGTGGGAGTCCTCAAGATGGCCATGAGTTTAGTAGCAACCTCAAGACCCTAGCTTCTTGAAAGACAAAGATCCTTAACATCCAGAGCAATGGTATCATTTTAGGAAGGAACCAATATTAGGTCCATTTATGCATTTCAAACTTTTTTTTTTTGCTACAACCCCCCAAAATATACTCCACATTACCATGTAATTACACACACACACACACACACACAAAGTGTGCATGCATGCATGCGTGCACACACCCCCCCCCGCTGAAATAAGTATTTCACAAAACAATAGTTACCCTTTCTGCCTGTGAGTTACTCCGATCTATTCATTTTTTAAAAAATACTGTATAAACCTCACTAAATTGTTTTCATGACTTACTAAAGAATTGAAACTGGCAATTTGAGAAATACCACATTAGGGGCTTGATAAAGGATCTGCCCAAGAGGTGATATGTGAGTGGTAGCAAAGTGGAGGAAAGAGTGAATAGGATGGGAGTAGTTCATTCATCAAACAGGAGAGGGCAAGTCAAATCCAGCACATCAGATGAACTTCTAAATGCATAGGGGTCACAGACCTTTTCCTGAATTTGCCTGTCTCAGACTATCATTTGTTCCAGCCAAATTTCCCCTGAAGTGCACTTTGTGGAATATAAAATAGTATTCAAAACCCAAAATAATCTTAGTAATAGTATACTTAAGTTCCGCTTAAGATTACCTTAATAGAACTTAGCCAACTCAAGGCTATGTCTTTGCATACAGAGTTTCCAAATTTAGCAGCCTCTAAAATAAATCCAAAACATGTACTGAGCTAGCCTATATGCATAAATAATACAATACACGCCTCCCAATGTGAAGTTGGGGGAACTACACATTATCCGGGCCTACCTTAGATATGTCAACACCTTTTCCCGCTGCCTTGAAGGGATGTGGGTGGGTGAGAACTGACACCAGCATCATAATCCACAGGCGTCTTGTAGTAAAATGAAAAGCAGCAGTGAAATTGCCATTGTGGGAAAATTTTAATTACCAGGGAAGTCAGTTTTGCTTCAGAGATGACTAGGACAAAAAAAATACATGTATAATTTAAAACGCCAAACAACAGGCGCTCAAATACACCAAAACACCCTATCTGTAGGAAAACAAGTGAGGGCAGCTTGGTGGGCTGCTCTGGCTGCCGCCGAGTCAGTGAGGGATCGATGTAGATGTCAGCTGCAGCTTTTACTGGGTTTTATTCCCAACATCACTGTGGTTTGCAAAGCAGCAGAGAGTATCTTGCAGCTAACCAGTTTTGTCGAGAATGAAAAGATAGTTCCGGAGAAAGGCCAGAACTCGTGGGCCATTCCAAAGTGGGAGTGTCACGAGAACGTGGGGAGTCAGCGGTGGCCACTTGCCACATCACCTGTGCCAAGCTAAGTGTACTCAGTTCACAGGCTCCTTCTCCCTCCCTGTGCCTCATCTAGGAAAGCAGCTCCAGAGAGCCATGTACCACTGAAGAGCCAGAATGAAGATCAGATGGCTCCAGAGAGGGTCCCAGAAGCCCTTGGAGATTCCCTGGAATCTGCCTTCTAGATCTGATTTCCGTACATGATACGGATCCAGAAACCCTTGAGCTCAGGGTGAGCCTGGGAGGGCTGTGTTCCAGGGTGGCAACACATGAGGGAAGACAGGGCAGGAAAGCCAATGCTAGGAAGTAAGAAAGCATCACCAGGGGTCTGATCCCGGGGAGGGGGAGGGACAAAGATTCTGACAGGGGCTGAGGCCGTGAGTCAGAAGGCAAGGAGGACGGCATGGCAGCCGGGAAATTGGGGCTGGGCAGGACGTGTGGGAAGCCAAGGCATGGCGCGCGAGGACGGCAAGGGATCTGGGTGCTCCGTAGGGACGCACGGGGCCGGACACACGGCCGGGACTGAGAGCCATTTCAGACTCAGCATCGGGCCTGACAACACCGCAGCGTGGTCTGCGGCACTGCGTTGTCAGACTGGGCTGCGGACGGCAAGAACGTGCAGAGGACGTGAGAGGAAACCTCTGTGAACCAGCTCCGCGGGCACCCTCAGCTGTCAGCCATAGCCCATCACCTTAGGAGCGCACTCCTCACACCTGACTGCGCCCAGGGATCACCGGGGCATCTTGTTAAAGTGCAGATTCCCACAGGGCAGGTCTGGGATGGGGCCGGACATTAGGCTTCTCCATCAAGCTCCCAGGAAATACCAGTGCTCCTTGTCTGAGGAGCACCCGCAGAATGACAAGGCCCCCTAGAAGTTTTTTGATTTTGGTTTTGGTTTGAGAGAGAGAGCAATGTGTGCATGAGCTGAAGTGGGAGGGAGGGAGGAGGGGGAGAGGAGGGGAGGGGGGGAGAGAGAGAGAGAATCTTAAGTAGACTCCCCACTGAGCGAGCCCCACAACGTGGGGCTGGATCCGATGACACTGAGATCATGACCTGAGCCAAAATCAAGAGTCTGATGCTTAAGTGACTGAGCCACCCAAGCACCCAAGGCCCTTAGAAGTTTTTAAACTTCTGGCCACTCTGAGGTGCCCAGCATTGCCCATTGCTTAAATCCCAATGTTACAGCTTTTGTCCCCTCAATGTTTCTCCTCAGAAGTTAGAAACAGAACAATTCTTTAACTGTATACAACTATACTCCTTGTAACACAAGTACACACACCATACCCTCTTGATGTCACCATAATTAAATAAGGGACAGAATCCAAAACAGGACTGAGACATCTCCATCTTCCTTACTACATACCAAAGGCCTGGCTTATAAGCATAGGGATCAGGACAGAATATAGCAACTGTCAGAAGGGAAAGAGGGGAAAAGATTAACATTTATTTAGGCTCACCACGGACCAGATACTTACTGTGCTAGATAGCGCACACCATGGCTAAAAGCTTGCTGAACGCCTATATTCCAAGCCATAGACTGAGGACTCGCCTCACATGCCCTCATTTATTTCTCCCAAAAAACCCATGTGTTGTTATTTAACTCCCAGAGGCACCTGGGTGGCTCAGCCGGTTAAGCGTACCACTGCGGATAGCCGCTCAGGTCGTGATCTCAGCATTGTGACATCGAGCCCTGGGCATCAGGCTCCACGCTCAATGGAGAGTCTGCCTGGGAGTCTCTCTCTCTATCCCTCACCCCCCCAGGGGGAATAAAAAACCATCTTACAAAAGAGACTGTAGGACTCTAAACTCCAGGACTCTGAGGGGTTAAGCAATTGCCCAAGTGACAATGATTCAAAATGGGCCGAATGTGATCCCACCCAAAGAATAACAATCCAGGGAAATATTGTTTGTCCTGATTTTTTTAAAATAGGAGAAAACCATTCTCAGGTGGCAAAACAAGCTTTCAAAACTACCGTAATCAAGAGGTTTTAACCCTTGCTGCAAGTAGGCAGAACTTCTACCTAAACTTCACCCTCAACGAAGTAGGTCCCAATCCCTGGAGGCAGGGCCTAGGCACGAGCATGTTCTAAAAGTCCCCAGGTGATACATATTTTAAAAATGTTTTAAATGCAAACACAAGTCCTCCAGGACAGCCAACTGTAAAAGGGGAAGATAAGGCAGGTCAGTCCCTGTTATAATAAAGAAGGTGAAAATCACATACCTGTAGAATGTCGTTTCTCTGCCCCCCGCTGCCAGGGCCCAGGCCGACCGCCATGTCCCCACGGAGCCCGGCGGAAACGAAGGCACACTGCCTACAGGAGGTGGCCACTGAGCTGCACTCTGAAAGAATAAAAAGAATACAGCATGAAACAGATGGCAAGGCTGGAGTTTGATGACCCCTGTTCACGTGTCCCTTCGTGCAGTTGCCTTTACTGCAGAAGAATCTGGTGAACCTGGTCGTAACAGTCAAGGGTGGGCTAGGTTCTCAGCACTTCTTCTCCAGGAGTGGGTGGGTTTTGCCAATACCAAACTGTTGTTAGAAAAGTGTTCTATTTCCCAAGGATTTACTTGATATGTTAGATAGGGTAGAGCTTCAAGACTCCAGGAATGGTTCAGCTGGGCTCCCATCATTCTGTCACTGATTCCTGGGAAGACCATGACTTCCACTAGCATTGGACGTGAACAGGTGTCAATGATACTTGTCCAGGCAACTGCTTGCCAATGGAAATTACCTGCAGCATTTGTTTAGTGTGAAGGGAGTGTGTGTGTGTGTGTGTGTGTGTGTGTGTGTGTGTGTGTGTGTGTAGGTGGGGAGGGGTGGATTGTAAAAACCAGCTCACCAGGGCAATGTTAATGGCCAAAGAAGTTGATGGAAATAAATTAGACTTATTAATGATTTAACAGAAACAACCAGTTGCCCTGTCAGGGAGTAGTCCCACTCTTTTCTTTATGGAGAAATGTCCACAGTATGAGGTAGATTGCAAGAGAGAGATTTAAAAATTAATTTTAATTCAAGAAATTAATAAAGAGACTTTATTTGCCTTATAAAATAGTCGCCCTGTACCTACAGGAGAACAAAGTATCTTATCTACAGGTATGTATATCTATATATACAATTTTTTCGCCGTAAATTGCTTCATCGTGAGATTAAATGAACCACTGATGTAATAAAATAAATAGGATGGGATGTGTATCAGATATATCTACTCTTCTTCCTTAACATCCAACCCTCAGGAAATAGAGTCTTGGGATGATATCCCAAGATCCCGCAAAGATATGAGGAACAGTGTGCTTGGCGTGAATGAGGGTGGCGGGGAGACTGGGCGGCTGGAGAAGTCAGCCGCAGAAGGGTGGGGGGAGAACGGCCAGGACCTCTTGGCCACGGTAAGGACTTAGGTTTTTATTCACTGTGTTAAGAAGTCACTGTGTTAGGAAGTCACTCAAGAATTCTGTGCAAGGGAATGTTATGGTCTGATTTCTATCTGGAAGGGATTTCTCTAGCTGCCCTGAGAAGACTGTAGAAGGTCAGCAGTAGAAGTAAAGGAAACAGGATGTTGTTGCAGGAAATCACAGAGACAAGGGTGCCAGCTAACCAGCTGGTGAGAAATGATGGGACAGGGCGCCTGGGTGGCTCAGTGTGTTAAAGCCTCTGCTTTCGGCTCAGGTCATGATCTCAGCGTCCTGGGATCGAGGCCCGCATCGGGCTCTCTGCTCAGCAGGGAGCCTGCTTCCTCCTCTCCCTCTCTCTCTGCCTGCCTCTCTGCCTACTTGTAATCTCTCTCTCTGTGTCAAATAAATAAATAAAATCTTAAAAAAAAAAAAAAGAAATGATGGGACAGGTTTTAAACACTGAGCAGATTCAGGACTTGCTGAAGGATCCAGTGATGGAGGAAAGTCAAGAATAAGGGTTCAGGATGGATGGCATGTCACTCTTGAGATGTCTAGCACACATTCAAGTGGAAAAACTTTATAGGCTGCCAACTAGGTACGTTTGAGGTTCAGAGGCAATGTCAAGGCTAGCAATATATGTTTTTGAGTTATCAGCATGAAGATGGCATTTAAAGTCAAGCAACTGGATAAGGCACCAAGGGCATGAGCAGGGAAAAAAGAGGGCCAACTGTGGGGCAAACTGACCTTTAAAATCTGGATTACAAGGGTTGTGGAGCAAAGAGAACTGAAAAGGTGTAGCCACTATACCACGAAAGAAAGGAGAAAAATCATATGGTAGAGCAGCTTTCAAGCTTTCTTTTTAGAGCAGCCAGCATAACTCTTTCAAAAACTATTGCTAAATCTGGCACCTGGGTGGCACAGTCAGTTAAGTGTCTGACTCTTGCTTTGGCTCAGGCCCTGAAGTCAGGGTCATGAGATTGAGCCCTGTGTCAGGCTCTGTGCTCAACATTGGAGTTGCTAAAGACTCTCTCAGCTCCTTCCCCCTGCACTCTCTCTCTCTTTCTCTAAAATAAGTAAACATTAAAACAAAACAAACAAAAAAACAAACAAAAACAAACCACACACACAAAAACTATTGTTAAATCTAATCTTACAAGAAGCCAACAACAACAAAACATTTTAAACCCTGCTGTTTAAGAAAAGAGTGTTCGGGACGCTGGATGAGTACCTGTTGGTAAGAAATGCTTCCTGAACCCTGGGCTTTCTGAGAGTCAACCATCCCATCGCTGGGATAATTCGAGGTTCCTAACAAAACTTCTCATCTGTCCACTTCTTACACTCCACGACCCAGCTGAGAGCAAGGGACTGAGGAA
This sequence comes from Ailurus styani, assembly GCA_002007465.1. NCBI lineage: Eukaryota > Metazoa > Chordata > Mammalia > Carnivora > Ailuridae > Ailurus > Ailurus styani. The sequence continues at coordinate 44,830 of LNAC01001883.1, forward strand.
TTACACTTTGGCAAACTCATTTGGAGTCAGAAGAGATAAGGTATGACTGGCAGGTACTATAGCCTGAACATATGTGTCACCCCAAATTCCTATGTTGAGCTCCTCATTGCCAATGTGATGGTATCTGGTGATGGGCCTTTGGAAGGTGATTAGATCATGAGGGCAAAGCCCTCATGCTGAGATTAGTGCCCTTGTGAGGAGAGGTATGCTGCCATTCTCTCTCCACCCCATGAGGGCATAACCAGGAGGAGGCTCCTCATCGGATCCAAATCAGCCAGAACTCAATCCCCAGGCTTTCTCGGCTACAGGACTGAGGGAAATAAATTTATGTCATGTAAGCCACCCAGTCAATGGTGTCATATTATAACAACCCAAACTGACTGAGACAGTAGAGAACGGAGGAAAAAAACAAAACAATAAAACAACACCGTAGACCAGCCAGGGGACTGCTGACAGCAGCTCACGTCTAGGGGGTGTGAGGCGTAAGTGGTGAGGGGAGCAAACCCAGGCCTGGCTCTTTGAGCTTTGCCTCCAGACGACTCTTAGAAGAAGTCAGGCCAATGTGCTGCTGTCGGGAGTAAACCCATTTTGTCTACGAGTTGGGCACTTCCTCTTTCATCTATGTTTTGTAACTTTTGTAATGTTGTACACTTTGTAATTCTTCTTGACCTTGGATCTTCATCTCAGGAGAGCACAGGTCCTTATTTGCCCGGATAATCCATTGATTTCCCTCTCAGACACAGAGTCTGCGTCTCAGTCAGGAACCTGTAGTTAATTACTTTTCAGACTCACCTCTACATATGCTCAGAAAAACTGGGAAATTGACTTTGGTTCCCACCAAGCAAAATGTTTTCCTTCTTTTAAAACTATTAGTTCCCAGTGAAATTGAATTCAAACTGCTGCATTGCTAAGGTCCTGAGCTATAGTTCTTCCATCTGTTCATTTCCTTCTTATTTTAATGGGGATCTTCTTAGTGACGTTCATGCATTTTTTATAAAACTTCACTCATTTAGCATTGATTTACTGAGCACTTCCTAGGAATCGGGTACTGAACTGGGCACTCAGGCACCATAGGAAACCAGACAGACAAGCAACTCTGCACTCGTGAACTCTGCAGAAGTAGATGTGTAAGGGGGAAAGGGCAAGTCAAGTTAGAGAAGCTTTTAATGGCGAGTAGCATCAATGAGGTAATAAAGGTGAATGAGCAGAGAGTACTTGTGCAGACCATTTGCGATAGAATGATCTGGGACCCACTCTAACACGGTGACATTTGAACCGATGGGCGCGCATGAAGCAGATATTCAGGTGACTTGCGGAGGGGTCTGAGGCAGAAGGAACAAGTAGAATGTCTTGGAAAGGTAAATGATCTGACCTATCAAAGAAACAGAAAGGAAGCCATTGCTGAAGCCAACAGGAGCGATAGACATGGAGATGGTTAGAAAGGCTGATGGGAGGCACATCTTACAGAACCATATAAAACCTAGAAAGAAGGTCTGTTTTTATTCTAAGGGGGATGGAAGTCAAAGGCTTTTAAGGATGGAGACTTGATCTAGTGTGCATTTTTTAAATTAAACTTTTATATTTTGAGATAATTATAGATTCCCAGGCAGTTGTGAAAAATAAAACAGATCCTGTCTACCCTTTTCCCAGTTACCCCCAACGGTAACATCTTACAAAACTAAGTACAGTATAACCGCCAAGATATTGAAAGTGATATGGTCTACCAGTCTTACTCAGATTCCTCACATTGTGTATGTACTTGTGTATTTAGTTCAATGACATTTTTAACAGATTCTTTTTTAGACCAGTTTCAGGTAAACAGAAAAAACAGAGCAGAAAGTACAGAATGTTCCCAGGTGTCCCCTGAACCCACACACTCACCCTCTTCCACCATGAACCTTCATGCACAATAGTGCTATATTTGTTAACCATCTATGAAACTACACTGACCCATCAGAAAGTCCATGGTTCATATTAGGGTTCATTCTTGGTGTTCCATAGTCTATGGGTCTTGACAATGTATAATGACACATCCCCACCATAGCATACAGAGTAGTTTCACTACCCTAAATATTCTCTGTGTTCCACCCTTCATCCCTCTTTCTTTCCAACCCCTGGCAACCTCTGCTCCTTTTACTGTCTCCTTTTTGCCTTTTCCAGAATGTCATATAGTTGGAATCATACAGTTAAGTGTCTTTCTCTGATTGGCTTCTTTCACTAGTAATATGCATTTAAATTTCATCCATGTCTTTTCATGGCTTGACAACTCATTTCTTCTTAGCACTAATTAATGTTCCCTGGACTCTATATACTGCAATTTATTTATCCATTCACCTACTGAAGAACATCTGGGTTGTTTCCAAGTTTTGGCAATTGAATGAAGTGAATAACACTGCCATAAAAACATGAGTGCAGGCTTTTGTGTGGACAGTTTTCAACTCCTTTGGGGAAATGCAAAGGAATGTGATTGCTGGATCATGAAAGTAAATTTAGTTTTGTAAAAAAAAAAAACAAAAAAAACAAAAAAAAACAAAAAAAAACCCCTGCCAACCTGTCTTTTAACGTGGCTGTCTTCCACCACCAGAATGAGTTAAGAGTTTGTTGCTCCATATCCTTGCAAGCATTTGGTGTTGTCAGTGTTCTGGATTTCAGCCATTTTAAGAGATGTGTAGTGGTATCTCACTGCTTAATTTGCATCTCCCTGAAATGTGGAGGCCCTTTTTCATACGCTTATGTGCCATCCGTGTATCTTCCTAGCTGAGGTGTCTGTTAAGGTGTTTAGACCTTTTTTTAGTCAGGTTGTTTGTTTTCTAATTGGCCAACAGCTTCTTTGGGCAACAGTCCTTTATTGGATATGTTTTTTGCAAATATTTTGTCCCAGTCTGTGGCTTGTGTTCTCAAAAAGTCATCGCCATAGCAAAGGTTGTTCAGGTTTTCTCCTATATTATCTTCCAGGAGTTTTACAGTTTTGAATTTTTAGTTTACATCTGTGATCCATTTTGAGTTAAATTTTATGAGGGGTATAAGGTCTGTATCTAAAAATCAATATTATTATTTTTTACATGTGGATATTACATTGTTCCAACACTACTTGTTGAAAAAAATATCTTTACTGTCTTTGCTCGTTTGTGAAAGATCAGTTGGCCATATTTATGTGGGTCTGTTTGTGGGCTCTATTCTATTCCACGAATCTTTTGTCTCTTTTTCGCCAGTACCACACTGTCTTGATTACTGCAGCTTTATAACAAGTCTTGACATTGGGTAGTGCCAGTCCTCCAAATCTGTTCTTCCTTACTGTGTTGGCTATTCTGGGTCTTTTGCCTTTCCACATAAACTTTAAAATCAGTTTGTTAATATCCACAAAATAACTTGCTGGAATTTTGATGGAGATTGCACTGAATCTATAGATCAAATTGAAAAGAACTGACATTTGATAATATTTAGTCTTCCTATGTATGAATATGGAATATTTCCCCATTGATTTAGTTTGTCTTTGATTTCTTTCATCAAGAGTTTTGTTGTTTTCCTCATATAGATCTTGTACGTTTTTTGATAGATTTACCCCTAAGTCTTTTTCTTTTTTTTTTTTTGACTAACATAAATGGCACTGTGTTTCTGAATTCAAATACTACTTACTCATTGTTGGTGTATAGGAAAGCAACTGCCTTTTATGTATTAATCTTGTACTCTACAGTCTTGCTATATCACTTGTTATTTTCAAGTTTTTTCATCAGTTCTTTCAGATTTTCTACACAGTTATGTCATCTGTTAACAAAGACGGTTTTGTTTCTCTATTCTCAATCTGTGTGCCTTCTTTTTCCTTTTCTTGTCTTATTGTATAGCAAGAATTTTCAGTACAATGTTGAAAAGGTGTGGTGAGAAGGGACATCTGTCTTCCACCTGATTTTGGTGGGAATGCTTCAAGTTTCTCACCATTAACTATGATGCTGGCTGTAAAATTTTTGTAGATATTTTCTACCAAGTTTAAGACATTTTCCTCTGTTACTAGTTTACTAAGTTCTTATCATGAATGGATACTGGATTTATCAAATGCTTTTTCTGCAACTACTGATAGGATCACCCATTTTTCTTTCTTAGCCTTTTGATGTGATAGGTCACATGAACCAATTTTCAAATGTTGAATCAGCCTTGCATATCTGAGATAAATCCCATCTGCTTGTGGTGTATAAATTTTTATACATTGTTGGATTTAATTTGTGATTTTTTATCTATGTTTATAAAAGACACTGGTTTGTAGTTTTCCTATAATGTCTTTTGTCTGGTTTTGATTTTAGAGTGATGTTAGCCTCATAGAATGAGCTAGGGATTATTCCTTCTGGTTTCATTCTTTGAAAGAGGTTGTAGAGAATCGGTACAATTTCTTCATTAAATGAGTGAAGTCACCAATATAAAATTCACCAATGTACCTCCCTGGGCCTGGGGCTATCTGTTTTGGAAGATTATTAATTGTTGGTTCAATTTCTTTGATAGATAGAGGTCTATTCTGTGCATTTTTAAATGAGGTTGTTCATTTTCTTATTGTTGAGCTTCAAGAGTGTTTTTTGGAAATTTTAGAAAAATAGTCTTTTACATTAGTCTTTTAAAAATACTTTCTCGGGCACCTGGGTGGCTCAGTGGGTTAAAGCCTCTGCCTTCGGCTCAGGTCATGATCTCAGGGTCCTGGGATCGAGGCCCGCATCGGGCTCTCTGCTCAGCAGGGAGCCTGCTTCTCCTCTCTCTGCCTGTCTCTCTGCCTACTTGTGATCTGACCTCTCTCTCTCTGTCTCAAATAAATAAATAAAATCTTAAAAAAATAGTTCTTTTTATTGCTGAGTAGTATTATGCAGTATGGATATACCACAGTTTGTTGAAACATTTACTCATTGAAGGACATCGGAGTTCCTTCTAGTCTTTGGCTATTGCAAATAATGCTGCTGTGAATATTCACATGCAAGTGTTTGTGTGAGTCTAAGCATATATTTTTCTGGGATAAATGCAATTGCTGGTCACAGAGTAATAAACTTTTAGATTTAAAAGAAACTGAATCTATGTCAGATATGCAATTTGTAAGTATTTTCTCCTATTTTACACTTTGTCTTTTAACGCCCTTAACTGAGTTGTTGATAGAACAAAAGGGTTTAATTTTGCTAAGTTCAAATTTATCAATTTTTTTTCATATTCATGTCACATTCATTCATTTCATTTCATGCTGTATTTTTGGTGTTAAATACGAACAGTTCATCTCTTTTGCCAATCTCTGTCTTTTAATTACTGTATTTAGACCATTTACATTAAAGGCAGTTATTCATTTGTTAGAGCTTAAATCTACCATTTTGTAAGTTTTATCTGTTTTTTTACTCTATTTCTTACTCCTGTGTTTCTATTTCCTGGTCTTCCTGTGAAATAACTTGAACAATTTTTAGAATTTTAACTTAATTCTTTTAAAGATGTTATTTATTTGTCAGAGAGAGGGAGCACAAGCAGGGAAGAGTGGCAGGCAGAGGGAGAAGCAGGCTCCCCACTTAGGGGGAGCCCAATGTGGGACTTGATCCCAGGACGCTGGGATCAAGACCTGAGCAGAAGGCAGATGCTTAACCAACTGAGCCACCCAGGTGTCCCCTAACTTAATTTTTAATAGTATTTTTGAGTGTATCTCTTTGTATAGTTTTCTGAGTTATTGTGCTTTAGTTTACATTTTTAAAGGGTCACAGGCTGCTGTATCTAGAATGGGTTTGAAAGTAAAAAAATTAATGAAGAAAAATAAGTAGAAATGCTATTGAGGTTATTACACTAGTTTACCATGGTTACTTTAAGTGTTGCCCCAATTGGTACAGTCTCCAGAAAAGCACACACTTTTCTAGCTGGGTGAAATATTTTTCTCATCTCTTTCACCTAAACTTTTTCTCATCTTTTATTTTGCCACTTTCATCTAGAAGCCTATTTATTCTTAAGATTGGATTTCTGTGTTGCCCCAGTGTTTACCCATATAACCCCTAACACCTCCAATTATACAACCAACTACATGCATTTGTAATTGCTTATTTACCTGTCTCTTCTTCCTATTACACTATGAACTCCTTGAGTACAGAAACATATCTTTTCCTTTCTGGGAATTAACCCCTCATAGAGTGTCTGGGACCTAGTAATCCCTCAAAGCGTACTTATGGACTGAATCAATAATTTTGTAAGAGAGATGTGATGTCTTAAAAGGGCAAACGTCTTCCAAACGTGGTCAGTTTATTCCCATAGATGTCATCAAAGTGCTTCAATATAGTATATGACCAATTTTAAAGATTATTCATTCAAAACCACACAGTTTAAGTTTGCTTTTACTATATTCCATTAGAACTGGGTTATAAACAATAAAAGAAATATTGATTAGCATGTTTATTATACATAAAAGTACTCGGTGTGCTAATGCAAGATTTTTTTTAAAATGCTGTTTCTGGTCACTTCTGACTGGAAGAGAAACAGAATATTGCTGCAAAACTATTCCAGTGCATCAAATCATTATTTCAACTCACAGGGCACTATGGATTAATCACTTCAGCATCCAATATGAGTTCTGGTTTTGATTTCCCTGAGGTTTCAAAGGTAACAAACCAAAACCTCCCAATTTTATGTTCCAAGGAAATACAGCTGAACCCACAACACTCACATAACACCAAAAAGTAGCCCAAAAAGCTTCTGCTGCTGAAACCTTTATGTGCAGATCGTAACCCAGAGGAAACATTTTTGGACAAGTGTGGATGAGGCCTTTCTGCACTGGATTCACTATTCGAAGTGCTGACACACAGGATGACAGTGTGGCATGGGAATTAGTATTCCAGGCTATGATATTCTAAAAAGTAATGCATGACTGCTCCCCAAGGAAAACAAGCCATGGAGCCAGCCTGCCTTTATCTGTCTGTCAAATGCATAATTGTATTAAAAGTCTTTACAGATAGGGCAGTGGGATTTTCCCACAGTAGAGTGACTTGCTGCTTTATCAATAACCTGGCTTCTGTTTTTGTTAGGTGAAATCTTAAGGGATCTTGACGTCATCTGTAAAAATATGACAGGAAGGAACACTAGTGGTGAAATATAAACAATGACCTTCTTGGATTTTCCAAGGAATGATTTTCACAAGAACCACAAGATGGCATTGTCTGCTATGGGACCGTTTTCTGACACTCAGCAAGAATTGACAGCAGAAAATGGAGAGACTAGTTCCACATCCCTCATTTTATTCGGGAGATTTTGTATTTCCCTTCTACGTCAGCTTTGTTCACTGTGTGTTGTGTAGTTGTGGTGAGTGTTGGGTTGTAAAGGAGGAGAAGGGGTGGGAAATGAGTTTTGAGCAGCCTCAGGAAGGGCGCTGAAAAGCTGTACTGAAATAAAGAGCAGAGGAAGTTGGGTAAGAACAGAGGAGCTCCTAGCTGCCACAATGCCACATTCAAAGACTCAGCTTGTGTTTACAGATGCACACAGGGGATATTAGGACCTGATCCAGTTACTTTAGTTCAAGAGCTTCAGCTATCTGTTTGCATTAATCATATCTAAAAGATTGTGTTTCCCCTTGGCATCCCTCCATATCTACCTACATTGGTAACTCCAAAGCTAAACTTCTACAGAGCGTGTAGGATGGAATACAATTTCTCGTCACATTATCTCCAGTCCCTGAGCACGATGGCATTGATGTAAAGCAAAAGGAATAAACTCAGGGCAAGTGCCTATACTGAACCTTGAACTTTACAGAAGTTTCTATTTTAAACCCCATACAACCCCTTTTTGTAGGTATTACAGATGAGGAAATTGAGGCTCAGAACAATTAAGAAACTAGTGCAAACTCATAAAGTGGTGTCTATAATTTAGTTTCAAATTAATCTAATCCTATTGCCCATGGGCTTTCCATTATAGCACCCTGTTTTTAAACAGAAAGACCCTTTGCAACTAAGCAAACCTGAAACAAGTGTCAAAGTTCTGTCTTTAGCCTTACTGTACCTATCTGTATCCAGAAGTTTGGTCACAGGCTATAAGCACCCATATGGCAGACACTACACCTGTTCCACACTGCTGTTCTTCAATGTTCTGGTTGAGATGGCCCGTTACTATCACACACAAAGGGATGGGGTAGTTGTACTTGTTCCCTCAATGGACCAGAAATTCAACTGCATCTACCATGTCAGTTTTATATCATGGCTTTATGAACTACTGTTTGTTAGTTTTCTGTCATGTGCAGTCTCAGTGCCGTACAAGACAGAGTTTGTAATTTGAGGACTTAGAACTTGGTGTAAAATGTATGCTTTTGCAAAAATCTATCAAAGTGAGCAATCTTAGATGCCAGACATATGCCAGGAGCTAAAGGTTCAAAGATGCATAAGAAGCAGTTTCTACGGAGCTTACAGTCTAGTGAGGGAGACAGACACATAAAGAGATGTAATTTCATTATAATTTGGTAAGTGTTATAAAAGAAGTAGGAACTGGAAGCTAAGTGAACATAGAGAAGGGCATTTACTCCATCTTGAGGGTTCAAGGAAGGTTTCTTGAAGGATATGATGTATCGGCTAGGTCTGGAAGGATGATTTAAATCTGTTAAATAGATTTAACTAAATTAACTAATTTAATTAAATAGATCACTGTTAAAATAGGCTAAGTCTTAATCTTTCCTCTTACTCTTTACTAGAAACCCATTTGGTAGGGAAACCTTCACCAAGTCTCAGCTGAGAATCAAATGCTAATTTTGGGGAACATGCTGGTTAGTTATTCTTCATTCTATTCCCCTAAAGATTTGCACTATCTTCACTGGAAGGCTAACCTCTAGAGGCTGCATCATTTGAGCTCCATTACCCTTCAGTTTCAATTGGATTTGGCCAATGTGGAAGCAGCAGCTGAAGATCCCAGGGAAGAAGAGGGACTGGAGTATTTATAACTCACACTGCTTTCAGGTTTGTTGCAAGTATGCTAGTCACCATATCATCCTAGGACTGGAGTTTCTGTTAGGGTTCCTCTTCCTTAGCTGCAGTTCTCAACTTGGCTCTAGGCATACCATTTCCACCTTTGCCCTGTTGCTAGTGCCCAGAGGGCCCAACACCCCTTGCTGGTTCTCTTAAACCTTCCCACCCCTCTCTAAATTATTTTCTTATTGAAACAATTATGTACAGATTCCCTTACAAAGGTACCACCTGTTTTCTGTGGGACCCTGACTGAGAAAGTAAGAGAAAGAAGAGCTTTCTTGCAGCTATACCATCTGTAACATGTGGCCTCAAAGATTCTGTGGGAGAGAGAGAGAGAGGCATGGAAGCAGCACACTGCTTTTAATAGTCTGGATCTACAAGTAACAAAGTCACTTCTGTTCATTGTCCATTACTCAGAATCAACTTCTTCTTAAGGAACACAGGGGTTCACGGCAAGACTTGTGGGAAAGGTGACAGCGGAGCTTGGTCTCAAAGAATACGAGGAAATTACAGATGATAAAGGAAGTGGGGGCAGGTGTTCCAGACAAAGAGAAGGACATGTTTAAAGGAAGGTAGCAAGAACAAGCAAGGGTCTTCAGAGCAGTACACATATTTTGGCACGAGTTGAACTCTAGGAGGTCAAGAGAAGGTGGTGAGAAGTGCCACAGGACAGGAATTCAGTGGCCTCATGATGAACGGCTGTGTTTGCCACGGTTAGGATTTGGGGGTTCACCCTACAGTGAATAAAGTGAATAAAGTGAATAAAGTGAATAAAGTGAATATAGGATTTCAAAGATGGGGAAAGTAACATTAGAAACATTAAATTTGGGCGCCTGGGTGGCTCAGTGGGTTAATGCCTCTGCTTTCGGCTCAGGTCATGATCTCAGGGTCCTGGGATCGAGGCCCGCATCGGGCTCCCTGCTCGGCGGGGAGCCTGCTTCCCCCTCTCTCTCTCTCTCTGCCTGCCTCTTTGCCTCCTTGTGATCTCTCTCCCTCTGTGAAATAAATAAATAAAATCTTTAAAAAATAAAAAAAAAAGAAAAAAAAAGAAACATTAAATTTTAAAACCATTATTCTCCTAGCATGAAGAGAGCACATATCAGAAGAGACTGAACCAGAAAGCAAAGGGGCACTGGCTTCAATCTGGACACCGATGGGAAAGGCCAGAAGTGAGTCAGCAGCGGTGGGGGCAAAGAACATGATGGACTTGGCGTGACTTTCAGCCAAGACTTCAATAGCTCTCTGCAAACTTGAGAGGAGGTGGGACAGGTGAACTTTGACCCTCAGAGCTTCTGACAAGTATCCCTCGATAAAGCATGGTACATTCCCTGAGACAGCACAGAAGAATAAGAAGCAGACGATAAAGGGGACAGTTTGAAACATGCTGAGGTTGAAGTTTCCACAAGAGGAATTGTTCAATAACCAACTACAATGGGATCAAGACCTTGGCTGGAGATAAAGAACTGGGAGTCATCAGAGGTGGCCACAGAAACTCTGGGAACAGGCACAAGTATCCAGGAAGAATGGATAAGAAAGCTCAGGATGCACCTCGATGAGACCTAACAGAGGGGACACCACTAAATAATGAGTTCCAGAGGAGACATGGATAAATGGTGATCCAAGAGTGCAGAGGCAATGCTGGGGAGTGAAACATGGGTCAGAATAAGGGGAGCTTGAGGGTAAAGGAAAAAGACATCCCATCAAACAATCTGTCTGTGAGTGGAAGAGAGGGATCAACAATGCAATACACATTGCAGAGAGGTCATCAAAAGTCAGAGAGATGGCGTAACTAAGGCAGCAGATATGAGAATTTCTGAATCAGCACATTAGAGAAGGCTGAGTATACAGCTGTGAAAATGCCTTGGTTAATATGCCTCGAATACAAGTCAGTGGGTCAGTGTCCTCCTTCCCAACAATGACCACAGAGACTGCTGTCCATACATTTTTCTATGGAGCAATGGCCCACTGTATAAAACAAATTTGGAAACTGATAATTGATCAATTTGGGAATTGCTTAGGCAGCAATTCTAAAAATCTCTAATATTTGTTAATTGAGGACTAGAGATCTACGAGGCACAGCCATAGTGCTTTGTGTTTGCTATCTTGTTTAATTCTGTACAGAGAGTATTATTATTCCTGTTAACAGACACAGAGGAATCAAGGGCTCAGATAGATAGCGTAACACACCTAAAAATGAAGAGCTGTTAAAGAACAAAGTCAAAGGAAACAGCCAAGTCTTCAAATTACCAAAGCTTCGGCCACCAGCCATCCCATCTCAAGTAAGTGGTCAAAGAGGAAGTGCCCCTAGGCAATCAGCTCTCTTAAAACTGACAGGTGACCAAATTTGTAATCACAGAATCTTGAAACCTTAAAATTATCATCTAGGATTGTTTCACACCCTCTGTGTTGAGGCTGCTTCATGGTTCCTCCTTCCATTATTATTCTCTTTTAAATAACATGAAGATTAGTTAGTAAGCACCATCTCACTCCAACCCTGGGTCCCTACTGAACAAATGCTGGGTCACAAGGGATAGAGAGACCAGAAAACTAGGTACCTGTCTCAGTACTACCTAGAAATAGCCTTCTCCGCTATGCAAGCTTCCCTTCTCTCTGGCTCTCCTGCTCACATACCCGTGGTGACCAGAGGAAAAGGAACATTGTACTGAAAGGATTTAGACCTGTTCGGGAAACTCAAACACAGTGAAAAGCAAACCTCCTTTTGAAGGAAAACCAGTAATAAATAAATAAATAAATAAATAAATAAATAAATAAATAAATAAAGGAAAACTAGTAGTGTCTTACAATACATAAAATACCACTATACAATTAATTGTGTAATTAATGTGATAAGGATACAATAAGTAAAAAGTATCTGTGACCACTGATGAAAGTGACAGACAGCTGAGGGACAGGAAGGGCGTGGTCATGACGGCATGCTAATTTGCTTCTTGGGCAGGGACAGACGAAATATTACCTTGTCTTGCCTTTAAGAAAGAAATGTACATTCAATTATGCACTTTATATATGTGAAATTAATATTTAAGACACTGAGAATCAGAATATTTTGTATCTTGATCATCACTGTAAAATATTAAAACACATGATAGAACGTAATCACACAGTGGAACAAAACAAACCACCAAAACGATACACAAAAGTTGAAAGTACCAAAATCAGAAGATGTAAAATAAGGTATAAAATATAAATTAAACATTATTTGTTTCAAATTCCTTACTAAAACACAAAAGTAGTAAATATAAAACGACTGTATTTCTTTATCAAAAAGTAAATGGTCCCAAAGCAAAAATGTATCATATATGGAAAACATATACAACAAAATGATGCTAAAAATTTATGAATAAAAAAAGGAGGAGCAAAGATCCATCAGGAAAATGCGAAGTGAAAAAAAAGGAAAATGGATATTAATGTCGTAGGAGATAGAATTCGAGAAAATACTATATGACATAAATGAGGCCATTTTGAATTGTCAATATGCATAATGAAATTATGGTAGACACCAACTTCATACAGTGGGTCATCTTTCAAGCAAAAACTGAGTGGAGCACAGGGAGAAACTGACAGGAACCCAGCTGCATGGGGGATTAAACAAAGCACCGTTGGTCTGTGTGGTAAGTAAAGATCACCAGCACTCTGGAACGCTATACCTACTGCTTGGACCCTGCTACCTTGTCACCTTCTGCTCCACAGACACGATGTTAGCCCTGGCTCCCCCACATTCCTCTGTGTGAAACATGACAAGCCTGAAGATTTACGAGCCCCAAACAGATACTATCAACCAGAGAAGTCGCCAAGTAGAGAAAGGCCCATGCAAAGGGCACAGGCAGTGCCCGGCCCCACACAGTTGCCACCAAGGAAGGAGACCAGGGCTGTGTCGCAGGGAAGCCAGAGCCTCGGATTCATGGGTGGCCTCTCAATTATTCAATGTTAGTTTGCTTCATTAAAAAGCAAAGTAAGACTCCACTTTGTGATGAATCTAGGTTGTAAAACTCCAGTCCAGTTCACGACGCCCATTCTAAGCTGTATCTCTAATTATGGAATTTTTGGTCTCTGTCTTTCAATATATACACAGCAAACTCCCTGGAATATAATTGGTAATCAAAACACTTGCTGAATGAATGACTGCATGAATGAATTGAATCATATCTGCTTCCAAGTATTTTTGGCCTAGTTAGGAAGAAAGATAATCAGTGATGAAAAGATAGTATGATAAATGCTACAGAGAGCCCATACCAAGGATACAATGGAAGCCAGAGGAAGGATCCTTAAGTCAACTCTAGATTCTCCTTCCCAGAATATTTTTGTAAAAATCTCTCTCTCGAGGAGTGAATACATAAAAGAGGAGCTTTATTCATTACAATATCCTATAACAAAGTGAGGTTGAGTGAATTTGATTTACAAGTAGCAACATGAACAAATATCAAAAAATAGTATCAGGTGAAAAAAAGTCACAAAGAGATTCCTAGAGAAAAATACCAGTTATGTAAAATTTTAAAGTATACAACCACTACATATGTATTTTTTTTCCTTTTTTAAAAGACTATATACATGTGTTCCAAAGTGAAATGGTATATGCCAACCTCAGGGCTGCGTTTACTCCTAGTGAGGAAGGAAATGGGGGTGGGAATAGGGATGGGCTTTAATTATATTTGCAATATTCAATTTCTTAGGAATATTAAGAATATTTCTTAAGAAATAAGATATGAAACAAATATATGGATATATGCTGACACTCATTAAATTTGTGGGGTAGGTTCACTGGTGTCTGCATCTTGAATATTGCTCTCTGTACAGTGTGTTTAAAGCATACATAATTGGGGCACCTGGGTGGCTCAGTGGGTTAAAGCCTCTGCCTTCGGCTCAGGTCATGATCTCAGGGTTCTGGGATTGAGGCTCACATCAGGCTCCCTGCTCAGTGGAGAGTCTGCTTCCTCCTCTCTCTCTGCCTGCCTCTCTGCCTACTTGTGATCGCTCTCTCTGTGTCAAACAAATAAATAAAATCTTAAAAAAATAAAATAAAACATTCATAATTAAGAATAATAATTACAATGCCCATATTGGGAGAAGGAAGTTGGGAGTTAATTCTGAGAACCTGGCAGTTATGTTTTCAGGGTTAAAATGTGAACAAAGCAATGAAATGCTAACCCTCACTGTGCAACTCTGACCCACTTGATGTTTCCTATTCAGATTGTTACATGGACATAGCGGTCCATCTCAACCTTCCCCAAGTCCTGTTGCTCTCAATCCCCGGCTCCCTCAGCCCATGGACTTGGCTGCTGGTCACACAGGACCTCAGAGAACCAACTCCCAAGTCTAGACATGGCCACTGGACAACACACAAGAAAGGCCATGGGTGTAGCAGTAAGAAGATGCCCGGAGTGGGACCCTGGGTCCTCGCCTGTGTCCGGGCCATACTGTCTTTTTTTTAAGATTTTATTTATTTATTTGAGACAGTTAGCAAATTCTTAGAATTAATTTTGATCTATGATAAAACTCTTCAAAGAGTAGATCATGCAATAGACTTTGAAGAGCTTAAGCAGAACATTCCCCATTCAATTATGAGTTGGGAAAAGATGGAAGAGTCTACTTCTGAAAACAGTAAGTTCCCCCCGGAAATTTTGAAGAAGGAGGAAACAAAAGCCTGGAAGGGGTATCTTAGAGGAAATTCGAGTGCTGGGTGAGGGGTTGGACTGGGTGTCCTTCAATATTTCTTCTAACTAGGACCTGAGACTAACTAGCCTGAGACTCAGACTGTTGGTACAGGAACCGGCCCACCATCAGTCTACAAGTCATTCACTCTAGCAGGAACTAGGGAAATAAAAGGGAAGAGACATGATAAGTAGCTTTGCCCTTTGAGCAGTCAGACAAAAAAGTCAGCCAACTTGTTCCAGGCTGCCCTGATAGGAAGCAGAAAGTTAAGTGAATGTTATGCAAATACCATGCCAATGGCAGAAAGGATTTTTTTTTTTTAAGATTTTATTTACTTATCTGACAGAGAGAGACACAGCAAGAGAGGGAACACAAGCAGGGGGAGTGTGAGAGGGAGAAGCAGGCTTCCCGCCGAGCAGGGAGCCTGATGTGGGGTTCAACCCCAGGACCCTGAGATCATGACCTGAGCTGAAGGCAGATGCTTAATGACTGAGCCACCCAGGTGTCCCAGAAAGGATATTTTAATAACCAAACCAATCCACCAGTAGAATAAGCTCCCCTATGTAGGAATCAGTACCCTTTTCTTGGAGGAATTCCAGAAAAGAGGTCAGATGGCCAATGGCTTGGGATGTGGTCAGATGGATTTTTATCTTCTTAAGAAAGCAGGGTCACATTTAGGGCAACCACACACTCTGGTTTTCTCAGGACAGTTGCAGTTTACATCTTTTGTTCCAGTAAAATTATTACTGCTGCCTCATTTCATTTTCAAAATGTCCCAGTTTGGGGTCGGCTGTAGCTCAAGCAGTTACTTCGCGCATTCCCTTTGGGAACCCAAAAATGTCCCAGTTTGGATGAAAAATCCTATGGTCAGCCTACTAAAGTGAAATGACTCTAAAATCCATCTCAACTTTAATAATCTTGCTCAATGTTTTACCTGGGGGTAGGAACTTTATAAAAGAAGGGACATCTCAGCTGGGTTAGACAAGGGACTTTAGACTGAAGGAGATATTCCTCAGGATCCCACTGAATTACTTCCTGCATGGCACGATTCCAACTATCACTATCTGAAAAACTCTCAAACCCACTGGTGACACCCTAAGACATGAGTTTCCACCAGCCTTATGGAGAGCAGCACCTGAATGTACCACAGACACCCCTAATACAACATAGTTTTTGTATAGTTTTAGGGAAAATACCCTAAGAGTTTGCTAGAGGAGCACTTTCTGGCAACATATCCTTGCATAATAAAAATTCATAGGGATAGAGTAATCAAATTAAATACAGGTATTAAGTATTGATTTACAGGAATTCATGTAAAGCTCTCTGGCTTTATCACAGAACCTGAATAGTTGTGTCAAGAGGGATGAGTCTCTGCTAAGTCTCACAACGTAATGCAAGATTATGGTTCTTCGGCCCAGTGCTATATACTTCTTTGCCTTCTTAATACTTACTTAAAGTGATAATAGGGTCTTCAAGTAGGAAAGTGAGTAGGTGTCTGAAACTTATATTTTCCTGTCGCTAAGTGATATTTTTGACTGTCAGAGCTGAAGAAGGGTCACAGACTTTAACACGTATCCCAAGATTTGTCACAGCTCTCTCCAGGGTGCTCGTGGGTAAATCTGAATACGTCTACAGTGAAAATGAGAACAATGTTCGTGACTGCAGCCCAACAAACCTGTTGGAGAAATCATAGTATATTATGAGGTAAAGGAGTCAGAAACTAGGCCAACCTGCACCTGCATGGATGCATTTGGTTGGCATCCCTGGGTACCATCTGATGGAACTCCCCTCTTGTCTCAGAGCTCAAATTTCAATTCAGGTCAGGGTTGCAAAGTTGCAGAAGTGCTGAGACGCCGGAGGTGTGCAACCTCACTGGGAGTGTGGCCTGAGGAGCAGGGCGTCTGGCATCACCTGGGTGCTCATCTGAAGGGCACAACCTTGGGCTCTACCCAAGACCTGCTAGACCAGCATGCATGGTGTCAAGATCCTAGGCGAAGTCAAAAGCCACTTCAGAAATGTCAGAATTAAAATGTTCTCATCATGAGAAAAAATAACGTAGCTCTGCGAGGCGATGGGTGTTAAGTGACGGTGGTGATGAGTTCACAATATACACATGGTCAAATCATTATGTTGTACACCTTAATGTTCTACTCTATCTCAGTAAAACTGCGGGGCGGGGGATGGGGGAAGCATGAGGAATGCAAGCTAACCATTTACCCAAAGCCTGCAGGCGTGGATTCAGATCTAGACTCTTCTGTTCTACCGTAAAACTGAAACTGCAGGACTAAACCCGACATCGTGACAACTGACAATGAGGAAGGGACCCCTATAGGCTATCAACCATGAGTTGGTCACCCTGAATAAAATCTGTCCCGGCCCCGGTCAGGCCCTAAGAATGGGTTCCTTTCCACATCCTTTGCAACCTTTTAGCTTGAATGGATGTCCTCCATTCTTAGAAAACATCCACAGACCTTGGCCAGGCAAGACCCACTTGGTTGGTGACTCATGATCATCTCCCCACCCTGCACTTTCCTGCTAAAGATTTAGCAAGGGTTTTTGCCTCAAGATAAAAATAATCAGAAAAGCAGAACCTGGTTCTGTATTTTTCACACAGCCTGCTCAGGGTTTTCGAAGAGCATGAAATGCAATTAACACCGATGTGAAATCCGCATTTGTTCATTATGAGGTTATTCAATGCTATTGTTACCTGACCTATAAGCAGCTGTTGCCAACTAATGTAAATTGTCACTGGGATCTGGAATTATTATATACAAGTGAAATAAATCTGCCTTTCAGATTGGCACGTTACAGAATCCTTCCCGCCCCTGCTCTCGACCCCTCACCACAGTCGGGTCATCCATAGCTACGGTCACACGTCTCACTTTTCTTTACACAATTTCTCTCTTTTTATTTTTTTCCCAGAACAGAAGAGAAGTTCTGCTCTATTAAACACTCTGATTCTTGCAACCCAGGATTTTTGGCCACTGAAGACATAGTAAAGAGGTTAATCTGAGCTGAAATAGATCAGATCTGTTACACTCATTCTGATTTATCTGACTCCTTTACTGGTTCACCAGCTTGAAATCTTTGGCACTGGTTCAGGCCATGTCTCTGGTAGAGAAGTTTTTCTTTTTTTCTTTTTTAATTTATTTTAAAGGTTGCTCTGTTTTCATTACAGATGATATGGTTGGATCTCAAAGTGCCACAAAGTAAAATGCATATACTAAATTTAATAGATATTCTCCCCCCTGGGGCCATAAAAATGCTTAAACGAAAGCAATTTAAGGAGCTCTTTTCAAACTTCTGGGACACACATTGGAAAATATATTAAGCTGGTTAGACTTATTTTTGTTCTTGGGTGCTGAAGACCCTGCAGCAGCAGCTGTTTTTTGCATATATGGTTATTATTCCCACCATGATAAATACAGATGGGCAGCGTGCTGGACAGAGAGATGCACTGGTATTCCGCCTGGGCGCTCTGGCTCCTCATCAGTGAAGAATGTTAGAGCCGACTCGAAGAGGAAGAGCCCAGTGACCAAAATTACCAAGAGAAGGCAGAAATCCTGCCTTGAAGGCGAAAAGGGGACCCAAGCTGGAAAATCCTTGCTCTTGGCAGCAGAGTCTGCCCTGCTTCCCAGGATTCTGGAGGTCATTGTGGACTGCTTGATCAGCAGAAACAACTGATTTGAAGATGCTGATTCAAACTGGATATGGATGAGAATTAAGTACACAAGTGTAAGGTAGCTAATCGATTATAAAACAATTTTTCTGATAAGATAATGCAGTCTTTGCCACTGATGAGTTTAGCTTTGAATTTCAAGTAAGTATACTACAGGGTAATTTAAACTGGAATTGTATTGATTACAACATGGCCGTCATCTTCTGTGGGACTCAGCGTACTATGTGCCCGCAGGAGACAAGGCCCTACTTACAGTGTGAGGCCTACTTCCGGGAGCCTCGCGGGGGAGGGCACACTCCGCCCGGGGCTATAAGGGGCAAGCCCGACACTGGATTCTGGAGACCCAGTCAGTCGGGAAGCCTTATGTCCAAAGAATTTCTCTCCCAACCGGAGACAAACAATCCAACGTCTTTGCGGCTCTTTACACCTGGGTGGGAAATATTTAGAAGGGACGAAAGCACTGACTCCCAAGTTTCCTTCAGGGTCTTGTGTCTTTGGAGTCAAGGGTGTCTGCAATACTTTACTTTCCGGAACACTGACTGTCCATAAACTGGTACCTTCCCACTCCTTGGGCTGGATCTCAGGGCTGAATGCAGAGCAGAAGCATGACTTCCTCTGTTCTCAAGAAGAAACCTTGAAACAGACATAGGAAGCCCTGACACGTCAGTCTGCCAAACGGTTTTCCTTATCTCCCTGAGGTCCGGAGATCTAAGGCAGCCGGTCACAGAGGTCCCACTAAATAAATGCTCCACACTTGGGGCTCTGCTGTGTCCAAAGTCCTGGCTGTTTCCAGAAAAAAAAGCAGGCCTGATTTACTTACACGTACAATTGTTTTGAATCCACTTGTCTGCCTAACTTCAAAGGAAGCCTCTGTTTACAAGTTTGTCCCCAGTATGTTTTCACTTGGCCTGTAAAGTCCCCGTGGCTGCAGAGACACTGACAAAGGTGGCGTCAGGCATCCTCCACACATCTTTCATCTTCACCCAGAGCTCTCACTGAAGGGGACGCTCAAACTTCTCATCTTTGTGTCTGTGAGACACAAGGGCGAGAGGACAGGACTGATGGCTTGCCATGTCGGCTCTGAGGCAATGGCACAGGCCTCAGGGTCTCATGGACCATTTTGTTTGTTTGCTTTCTGAAAAGATGAAATCAGCTGGGAGGAACAGCTGTTTGGTTTCCTTTCAAAATGCTCCTCAAGTATTAAGCTAAGTGAAATAAGTCAATCAGAAAAAGACAATTATCATATGATCTCTCTGATATGAGGAATTTGAGGGGCAGGGTGGAGGATCTTGGTGGGTAGGGAGGGAAAAAATGAAACAAGATAGGATCGGGAAGGAGACAAACCATGAGACTCTGAATCTCATGAAACAAACTGAGGGTTACTGGGGGGTGGGAAGGTAGGGATAGGGTGGCTGGGTTATGGACATTGGGGAGGGTTTGTGCTTTGGTGAGTGCTGTGAAAGGTGTAAGCGTAATGATTCATAGACCTGTACTCCTGGGGCAAATAATAATAATAATAATAATAAATAAAACACAAAAACAAAATTCTCAAGTAAAATAAAAGTGTAAGGTCTTTACAAATACTACTGTGACAACTAGGGAGTTCATGGGGTAATCCAGATTCACCACCCATTTGTTGTGACTGGAAGTATTAGGCCCTACAAATCCACTTCTCTGCCACTGGTTGAGTTTTATTACAAAGAGCATTCTCTTTGTGATTTCTGCAGGTGTACAAAACTGGGCTGTCAACGTCTTGCACAAACACTGTTGACCCTAAACTTGTTAACAGGTGATTTCCAAAGGTTCACTTATAAGTTGATTTTTCTGGAAGTCAGAACCATTCTACAGAGAAATGAGATTAGAAATTATGCCTATGGTTCCTCAAGATCTCCTTAACACATAAGGTATTTATATACTATTCTATGGTTTAGACAAACCACAGTTAACAACATAATGCTAAAAGAACTTTTTCTACTCTGGATATTATTTTTTGATGAAAGAACATTCTTTTCATTAGAGGAAGATGTGGAAGAGCCAGTGGAAATTTTAGTGTAGATATAAATAATTGGACACTTTCTAAGGCTTTAGGATATAACAGCAATTAGCAAATTTCAAAATTTGTGGTGTTATTTACTTAATCAAATGTGTTAGCTAGTCATGCTTATCAGAACATATTGGGTTCCTCTCCTCCATTTTTTAAATCTTAATTATAACCAAAAAAAAAAAAAGCCAAAGAAAATGAGAAGAAAATCAGGAAAAGATTTTTTTTTCTAAGATATCTTAGGTGAAAGGTAGTTAAATGTTACAAAAAGGCAGTTACACAAGAAGATGTGTGTATGAAAAAGCGAATGACCTGAAGTTTTAAATGAGCTCATCTGTGGTGAGTGAAATTGTCGACAACCACTGGGTACAGCCTGTGCGTGGCCACCTTCAAAGAAAGAACATTATAGTAAAGCATTTCTTCGGAAGGTGTGGCGCTCAGACCAGCAGCTCACCACCTCGGAGCTTGAGAGAAATGAAAATGACTGGGTCCAACCCTAGGCCTACTGAAGCAGGAGCTCTGGGAACAGGGTGCAGCAATTTCTGAAGAGACCCTCCAGGAGAGACATGCCTCAGATGGTCAAGAAGCTGATTGGAGACTTTCCTGTAAGGCCTGCTAGGTGGCTCTGTTGGTCAGGACAGAGGGGTGAAAGAAGGCAGTGGGGTGGTCAGAGTTCAGGATTGAGGCTACTCCTAAGAAGCTATGGAGGAGGGTGACCTATCTGCGGCCTTTAAAAAAAAATAATCTTCTCTAAGTCACCAGAAAGAAACTACAAAGAAATCCACTCTCCTATATGGCCCACTAAAATTATGAGACATTTCTAGATTTGGTTTTTCATGTCTAGGGCTTGTTTGCCAAAAGGGAAATTTTTATTAATATGTAGAAAACAAAATACCCGATTTCCATGCTGTAACATCAAATATTGCTACTATTACCTAAAAACATCATTTAATTGTCTCTTGACTTAGACATTTAGTGATAGAGCCATCCCATGACACAGTCAGCAAAACTAGAAATGAACCCTTAACACAACGTTGGATTCTTTGCGTCCATCCTTAGACCAGAACTTGGCTCCATAGGTCTACTTTTGACTTTGTCTCTCTGGACTTTCCCCTCTCGCCTTTCTAGATTTGACCCAATCTTATACTCAACCTAGAGCATTTCTCATTCCCTGCTTTTACAACACAACCCTACCTTAGTCCTTGTGACTCTACTCAGGGTCGGGTACTCAAGACTGAGGATGGCCTTGGTCCATTCCATCGGACAGGGCATCCCTCAGAGGGGGAGAAAGCAAGAGCTCAGAACCTCCACCACAGCAGCCTTCAGACTGGCAACAATTTTGCATCTATACAGAGGAGATACCATCATAGTTTAAATGTTCCTCATGAAACTCTGTAAATGCTTCAAATGAAAGGCACTAGAAAGCTCAGTAGAAATAGTTTGAATCTTTTTGTCATTGTTGTACCACTGGATCTATAACAGAAGGGGTTCTCTACCCACAAGGGTTCTTGACCTAAAGCCTTCTACCAGACATAAAAGTCTACTCCAGTAGAGTTTTCCTCCAGAATTCTAGCATTTTTTTATAGGACTTGAAAAAATATTATCCTGAGAAATGTTCTCTGGTTTCATTGGACTGCCAAAGGCATTCATGCAGGATACAGATAAAGAAACACTGAATAGCATTGGAGACACCGTGTCTCCAACAGATGAAGGTAATGCTGACCTCCCTGGGCCTCACCAAGAGACGGAAGAAACACCCAGGGGCAGAAAGTAAACTGAGTCCCCGGGTGAGCTGATCCAGGGTTGTCATGCTCCCAATTCAGCATACATCTCAAGCCACCAAGCGAGAAGAACTGTTCCGTTTATCAAGAACACACCCACGACAGCCCATCCTTGTCTCCCCAGAACCCTAAAGAGTGTAAGGCTCCTGGTAGGCACTTAATCCAGTTAATACATATGGCGTGGGTGAAGAGAGTAGACTTAGGTGTGACAAATGAAAAACGCTTGCCAGATTATGAGTCTAAGACTTGAGTCCTTATGCTATATAAATTAACAAAATGCAACCTCCATTTTCATAAAGGCCAAGTAAGCATCTCACTCTTACTGCGATGGTTGGGGGCCATCATAGCACCATCAATGTATAAAGTACGTCTTGCCATGGGAAAAAGCATTTCCTGTTTCAGGAGACGTTCAGGATGATGGGAGGTTTAATAGCTACAAACTAATCTCAAGCACCTGGCTCCTGAACAGCAAAGTCTATAGCTCATCCCTGCCAAAGTCGGGTCCTGACATTCTGCTAATCTTGGCCAAGAACATAAGGTTGAGAATTTCAGGGTACAGTTAGTAGTTTAGAGGAATCAGACCTTGCACACCCAACAGAAAATTAAAATTCTCTACCTTTGCAGGGCTCAGGGAGAACCTATTAACAAGTGTTGCTATCATGGAAATAAACAATGATTTTAAAACCTACTCCCCAAGAATCGGTCTCTTCAAGGGCTGCTCTTTGTGATTACAAAATACTATTTTCCTGTCTCTATATTATTTTATTCTCTCTAAACCCTTTTCAGGTGAGGAGGGGAGTATTAGTCTCTACAGCTGAAGAAACAAACAATGCTTTTGTCCCTGTTTACATGACCAGTTGGTCCTGGAATTAGAAGACCACCCGGTCTCTGGTCTCTCAGGAAGAGCTGAGGACCTTCAGAGGCATGTCAAACAGCCCACCTGACTCTTCACAACTCTCTTTTCTCTCTCGTTCAATACCAATAGAAGTTGTCATCTCTGGCAGGGGAGACGCTCAGCCTCTGCGCAACAACCCCGACAACAGAAAAGACAATCTTGTGGGGAGCCTCGTGCCCAGAGGGAGTTAACCGATTGAGCAAAGGCTCTCGGCTCCCTCAACCGAGGATCCGCGCCACCCCTTAAACTGACTGGAGCAATGGAATGCTCTTGTTTTGACTGATGGAGGAATACAGCTTTGTTTGCCTGCTTATACCTATGTGTAAACCTCATCTAAAATGGCCAAAGAGGATGACTGGTGCAGGGGCCTAGACGGGGGCCAGGAGAGGGAAGCTGAGGGAAGCAACAAGGAACTACTGGCCAGACACTGGTCATGGGTGAGGAACTTGACCTAAATATTGACTTTGCTGACGTATGAAATATGAATTGATATATATTCTGTGCTATGAAAAATAAAGTTGATACTGTTGCAGCAATCGCTGTCGGTGTACCTCCCGTCCCTATCCTTTTGCAGTCTTCCTTTTTCCTCATCCCCTTTCCCTCGGTTTCCTGGTCGATTGTCACATGGGCCGCGACACAATCTCCCATCCCTAAAGAAATGAACTGCTTTGGGTTTCCCTGTTCGCATCTGGTGCCACTGATTTACCTCCCATCAACCAGCCCAGGGGATGGACAAGTCACTTGCGGATTTGAGACTGCAGCCTCTCACCAAAGTTTTTCACTCTTTCTGCCACAGATTGAAGGCTGACTACAAAGTATTTACTATAGTCCGAAAAAAATTCATAGGATTTTCGTTTCAAGAGGGAGGAGATAACCAGCAGAATTTTATATTACCTTTGTCTGGTTTAACAGATGAGGCAAAAATAAGAAAATTCATCATCTCCCTTAAAAGGAAAGACTCTGCTTCATTTCTTTGTACGTGAGGAAACAGAAATCTTCTCACTGGCACTGGACACAGCCTGTAAATTGAAGCTAAAATCTGCATTGAAGTCAGGATGGATGTGACAACGCTGCCAAAACCTGCTCCCCTCCCCCCACTCCCCTGAGACTAGGAGAGGGATCCCGATATGGGGCGCGAACTAGATTTGAGTCACCCTCGGAGTCACAGCAGAAATGAACACTTAGGACCAGCCGAGCATGACCGATGGGACTTCAGTAAGATTTAGAAGGCAGAACACTTGCTGCAATTAAACAAGTACGAAGCAGAAGAGACAGGCTGGACTTGGAAGAGGAATGGACCACGAGGCCATTGGCTACTCATGCTGGCCAGAGCAGGCCACAGTTTGGAATCGGAGCAGCCTAATTCATGAAATTAGGTGTTCTATCAGATTCTAGAAAACCCTGGGAGACAGAGGGAAGCTGGAGCCACATGGAGCAGGCTGCATTTGGAAGTGAGAAAACAGTTAGAGAGCTTCATTAAGAAATAAGACAGGAGCTGCAGAGAAGGCAGACCTGAGTAGCTGTTGTGAGCAGGGCACAGTTCTGGTCATTAAGTGCTGAGAGAAAATAGGACAGCTGACAAAACCAAGAATATCCACAAAAGAAAATCCTTCTTGTTTCAGCTACATTTAAAAGTAGGGTTTTTGTTTGTTTGTTTGTTGTTTAATTCCTACAGCACTGTATAAATGACTGTGCAACTAAAATTGAAAAGGAGAGGAGTCTTGTCCATCTTGAGGGTTTATCTGACTTCACAACTCTCAGCTCCTCCTCATTCCCATCTCAACTTCCCTCTCCCAAACTGCTAGAAGGATAATGTGACAGTTGTTCTCAGTGTTCTAGATCTGGCCGTTCGGCGCGCACCACTCTGGGACCTAAGGGTGTCCCTTACGTGAGCACCTGCCCTTCTGCCTGAGAGAACACACCAGCAGACACCAGACAGGCTGCAAGTGCTGGGGCTTCATGCTCTGGAAGAAGGATCCCGATCAAAGGCAGATAGGAGCCGGTGGATAACTACCCTGCCTTCTCTCATCCAGTGGCACGACTCCGACAACAGTACGCGAGTCCTGCTGTGGCCAAACTAAGCTCCAGCTGCATCAGCACTTCTCAACTCACGAGCATACATCTGAACTACTTCTACTAGCACTTCTCAGGCTCAGCAACTAAATAAAACACTCACCCCAAATCCATATCACAGCATATACTTCTGGGGAAAACCCAAGACTCTGTGTGTGTGTGTGTGTGTGTGTGTTTGTTTGTTCACACGCGTGCATGTGTGTATAAATTTAAAAAACTTATTGAGATTTGATATTCATTGATCAAGTTTGCCCTGAAGTTCTGCAAAGCTCCTGCGCTGCCAAGCCACAGTTTTGGGAGAAGTGAGGTGGGCATGAGCTGCTGGCCTGCAGCCAGGGACAGCTGTGTAAGGAAGGCTTTCACAGGCTACGTTCCTGGCCTCAGACTCTATACTGCAAAGAGGAAGCAGATCCTTTTTCATCAACAGAGAAAACTGGGTTTCTGTGGGGTCTGTCTACTCACTAAGGGTCTTGACATCGTCAAATGAATCAACTAAGAATATATGACTTTTCTTTTTCTGCACAGCATTTAGTAAGCACAAATAATGGGATATTTTAAGTAAGTCTACCAAAAATGTAAAACTTCTCTGGTCATAAATAAAAATACAACAATAATTGCCTCCTAGAGGGATCGTAACACTATGTTATTTATGTTGGGCTATGACTACCCAGAAAGACAAATACATTTAGCATGCTGTAAAATCTTCTTTCTCTCTTCCCAGAAATTTGTAGGAACAAGGAGGTAGGGGAAGAGGAAAAAGAGTCATTTTTACACTCATTTTAAAGAAAATGAAAACATTTTGGCAAGCAGCGAACCTTTCCCAGCTACCCTAGGGATGGGAAATACCAATCTATTTTATATTATCCTTCTCTCAATTAAATATTTCCTTGGGAAATTGACTGGAAAGCTTATAACAACCAAGGATAAAATAACTTTTTGGTGAAAGAGTCGCATCCCTGTGCTGAGGCACGACATTGTGTGAGAGGAGAAATAAAACTTCCAGGTGTGCAGTCTGCAGATGAGTTCATCAGCCCCTCAAATCGACCAGGTAAATGAATAATTTGTGGAATAAATTATCTCCCGCCAGAGAAGTGTTTGCGTGTATCTGAGGACAGAAGATCTCATCTGTCCCTCTCTCCACCCCCAGACACCCATGCCTCTGTGAATGAGGATGGATTACTGAAATGCAAGGTGATGGCGGCAGCATCTTAGCGCTGTGAGCACATAACTGAGCAAACTGTCCCCGAGCAGCACAGGAAGCAATCCTGTGTCATCAGGAGACTCAGGGGACCCTGTGCCAAGGGCAACGAAACACACTGTGTTTGGTCAGTTTGGTCAGAACTGCTTCAAGGTGCGCCTCGAAAGCGGAGGGCCAAGCCATACTGTCTATCGGGCAGGATGAGGATTTCTAATTAAAAGTGAGGAAGCAAAAGGAGAAAGGAAGGGAGCTCTGATTCTCCTTTAAATACCTAAGATACGCTGCAGCAGAAAGGCCCCGGAGAGACTCCTGCAACCTGCTTGCTTCCCCCACCCGCCCCCACCTTTTGGGAATTCAAAGCTCTGAACTGATCCCCATTTCTAGGTAATCCCTACCCTGGCTCTTTCACATCCAAAGCACCATCCATCCTGTTAGCCTATTTTCAGGGTCCAATCTGAAATAATCACTGAATAATGTCAGGAGTGGGCGTCCCTTGATGGCAAACTACAGGATTGCCAAGGAAACCGTGTGAGGTCTGATTTTAGGGCAGCTCTCCGCAAGCAACGGAAGCCACCAGATGGACGGGTCACAAGGGAGCACAAGACGAAAGCACTAGAAGCTCACTGTGGATGGGAGACTGCCGCCACTCACCAGGATCACGACTGAGAAGCAGAAGTAGCAAGAGGAAGGAGAGGAGCAGGTAGTATTTATAAGCTCCTATTATATGCCTTACACTGGGGGAAGTGCAGTGTATATTTTTAATACACGCTTAAACTTAATAAATATAATTCACGGTGCTAAGAGCATGTGTTTATGGTGTGACTACATTGTAGCCACATAGAATGTTACCGGCAGAACAAAGACTTAAATCTCAACGTTTCTTTCTTCACGGTCACGAACTCTCCAGTTACAAAACAAATGCCCATCTCCTATTCACTCCTCCCGGCACCGCACCAGGGAACAGAGACAGGGCACAAGGCTGGCCACAGCAGAAGGGGAGTATCACAGAGCTCAGGCAGACACTTCCTGAGGCTTTAGGAGGCATTGACTCAGCTAAATGCTAACACCAAGTGGATCTTAGAAGCCATTCCCTTCTCTTACTCAGGTGAGAGGACAGATGATCAGAAAGGTGAAGCCACTTGCCTAAGGCCACACAGCCTATTAGAGAGTGGGAGCGAAAACCAGAGAGACCGCATTAACAAATTAGAGTGCTCTCTGTACCGTCTAAGGCTCCATTTATTCGGTGCATCAGAAGTGTCCATTCAATATTAAACAACAAAGCAACAACAAAAATCCCTTGTTTAAAAAAAAAAAAAACAGGAGAGATTAAAATGTCAAGGGAATTAGGTATTCCAGAAGCTCTCCAGATTCTTATCTTTGGGTCATGAACTTTGTCTCAGTCTCAGATTCTGATGAATTTGGGCAAATTTCAGAGGCCTCAGCACATGTGTGTGAACTGCACATGTTCACGTTCTGTTGCTAATAACTCAGCTGAATGACCTTCAGGGCTGCAAAACTCGCCACATCAGGCCCGTCTGGCAGGCCCTCGGCAGCGATTTATGGGGCCACAGAGGGGAGGCGGTCTGGGGAGAGATTAGGAGCCTGGCAGGGGCTTCCAGAGGTTCCACGTGGCCCTGCTGTTGCTACGGCTGCCCGGCAGCACCACCCCAGGGAAACCGGGCCCTGGGCAGAGTTTAACGTATTTGTCCAGAGGAAACACCACTCTGTCTTACTGTCGCTGAATCACAGCAATGGGCTCACAGAGTTTTTCCTGGGAAGAGAAAAACGAGTCTCTGAATCTGTGAGCACATGAGATGGTATGAGAAAGAGAAGAGAGAATCTGGTGCCAGAGGCCTGGTGCCATCCCCAGGTAGCTGTGGGTCCTTGGGTGAGTTCCTTCTCCTTGGGCTTCAGTGCGCCTGCCTGTTGCAGTCAGAGAGTTAGAGGATGATCTGGAAGGATGCTTCCCAACTGATGGGTCAATCAATGTTTCCTGACTAGGTGCTCTGTCCTAGGGACAAAAAGGTCCAGTGTTTACAGCTGGGGGCTATGTCCCAGGCACACAAAGGTGAAGAAGGCAAGTCGCTGTGACAAGGAGTCCACCACTGCATGAGAGACACAGCAAAGAGTAATACTAATGAGTGATGGCAGGCGGCACTGTGTTTTAGGCACTCCATGGCCTTGACCCTGCTTAATCCTCACAACAACCAATTTTATTCCCGTTTTACACAGGGGCAACAGGTTCACACAGAATAAGTCATTTCCCCAGGTCACATGGTTTTTTGTTTGTTTGTTTTTGTTTTGGTCACATGTTTAATTAGTAAGTACCTAAGTGCCTTTAGGGCCCAGAAGGGAGAGTCAGGGAAGATTATACAGGAAGCGCTATTCAACTTCTCCCTGAGATGTGAACGGTTTACCAGGTGGAGGAGCGATGGCAGAGAGGGCAAGGACACTCCAAAGAAAAGGAACAGTATATGCAAAGGTACGGAGGCACTAAATATTGAAGCCACTTGGAACACCACAGCTAGTCTGGTGTGCCTGGAATTCAGCGCCCATGAAGGTAAGTGGGAGGCTGAACAGATTCTGGCCTGGCAGATGGCAGCTGGCATGCACTGAACACTTGTGCTCCCCCCCATGCCCCCAAATTCGTACTATGAAACCCCCACCCACAGTATGGAGGGTTTTGGAGATGGAACATCTAAGTAAGGAAATTAAGTTACATGAGGTCATAAGGATGGGGCCCTGATTTAACAGGATTAGTGTCCTTAGAGATTCCAGGGGCACCTGGGTGGCTCAGTCAGTTAAGCAGCTGCTTGTCTCAGGTCATGATCCTAGGGTCCTGGGATCGAGTCTTCATCAGGCTCCCTTCTCAGTGGGGTGTCTGCTTCTCCCTCTGTTGCTTCCCATTCCCCTCCCCTGCTTATGCTCTCTCTCGCCCATTCACACACTTGCTCTCAAATAAATAAATAAAATCTAAGAAAGAAAGGAAGAAAGAAAGAAAGAAAAAAGAAAGAAACCCCAGAGACCTTGCACTCTCTGCTCTGTGAGCATACACCATGAGGAAAGGTCATGGGGGCACGCAGGGAGAAGGTAGCTGTCCACAAGCCAGGAAGAGAGCTCTCACCAGGAACCGACCTTTCTGGCACCTTGATCTCGGACTTCTGGCCTCCAGAACGGTCAGGAAGTACACTTGCGATCTTGAAGCCATCCACTCTATGGTACTGTGTTATAACTGTCTGCACGGATCGATTTACATGTGAGGTCAGGAAGGATTCAGCCATGCTTGTAAATCAAGGGGCTAATGTGTACTCTCCAGAAGCTGGGTGGAGGGTTGCTAGAAAAAGGAGGTGATGGACCCAAAGACCTCTTAGGGAGCCCTCCCAGTGAAACAGTTCCAGAACCTTGAGGGCCCAACCCAGGCACCATCCTCTGTTCCTACTCAAGACACAGCCCAAAAGTCAATGCCTCCAGAGCATGTCCAACTCTATTCGGATGCTCCAAGGCCCTCTGTGCCCATCCCTATTAGATACATGTGACCTGGAGACAGTTATCTAATGTGTCATGAGTTCCAGGATGAATGTCCCTTCCCGTCTTCCTGTCAGCAGATCAGCATAGATTAGCATTCAGCACATAGCAGTAGCCCATTAAAAAAAAAAAAAAGCTCAGTGAGAGGGGTTAAAACAAGCAGATATTCTATGCTAGGTCAGTTCAGGTCTGTGCCCCAAAGATGGCAAACCCAGGCCAGGGACACACCAGACCTCTTAGGTTTC
Source organism: Ailurus styani (assembly GCA_002007465.1). Classification (NCBI taxonomy): domain Eukaryota; kingdom Metazoa; phylum Chordata; class Mammalia; order Carnivora; family Ailuridae; genus Ailurus; species Ailurus styani. Next base: position 74,870 of record LNAC01001883.1, read on the forward strand.
TAATTGACCCAGTTCTTCTCTCCTATGTTAGGATTTCCCTAGTCCTCCTCATGAAAAAGGAAAGCAAAAAATGTAGTGGATAAAAATCCAACACTGGGTCATATTACAGCTAACATACTTTTCTTCCACTTAAGGAAAAATAAATCCCTTTTGGAGAGAAAAGAGTATAAATATCATAGTATAGACATAGTATATAAATAATATTGCATACTATATATTATATATACATTATATGTATACAATCCGGTCTTTGCATGTGGCTGTCCTATTGTCCCAGCATCATTTGTTGAGAAGATTTTTCTTCCATTTAATTATCTTGACACTGTTATCAAAAATCAATTCAACATATTGGAAGAATATTGTTAAAATGTCTATACTACCCAAAGTAATCTACAGATTTAATGCAATCCCTATCAAAATACCAATAGCTTTTTTCAGAGAACTAGAACAAGTATTCGTAAAATTTGCAAGAAGCCACAAAAGACCTCAAATAGCCAATGTAATCTTGAAAAAGAAGAACAAAACTGGAGGTATCATAACCCAGATTTCAAGACATATTACAAAGCTGCAGTAATCAAAACAGTATGCACAAAAACAGACCCACAGATCAATAGAAAAGAATAGAGAGCCCAGAAATAAACCCACACTTACATGGTTAATCTACAATAAGGAAGGCAAGAATATACAATGGGAGAAAAGACAGTCTCTTCAATAAATGGTGTTGGGAAAACTGGCTAGCTACATGCAAAAAAATGAAACCGGACCACTTCCTTGCCCCATACAGAAAAAATAAACTCAAAATGGATTAAAGACCTAAATGAAAGACATGAAACCATAACACTTCTAGAAGGAAACATAGGCAATAATCTCTTTGACATCAATCATAGCAACATTTTTCTAGATGTGGCTCCTGAGGCACAGAAAATAAAAGAAAAATTAAATTATTGGGACTACACCAAAATAAAAAGCTTGTGCAAAGGAAACCATCAACAAAACAAAAAGACAACTCACCATATGAGAGAAGATATGTGCAAATAAATACCCAACAAGGAGTTAATACCAAAAACAGGTAAATAATTTATAAACTCAAAACAAACAAACAAACAAAAATCCAATTAAAAGTGAGCAGAAGGCTCAAATAGACTTTTCCCAAAGAAGACATCCACATGGTCAATGGACACATGAAAAGATGCTCAACATCACTCATCATCAGGAAATGCAAATCAAAACCACAATGAGATACCACCTCACACCTGTCAGGGTGGCTAAAATAAAAAACACAAAAAAACAAGTGTTGACAAGGAAGAGAAGAAAAAGGAACCCTTGTGCACTTTTGGTGGAAATGCAAACTGCTTTAACCACTGTTGAAAACAGTGCAGAGGTTCCTTAAAAAATTAAAAATAGAATTACCATATGATCCATTGATTCTACTACTAGGCATTTACCCAAAGAAAACAAAAACATTAATTTGAAAAGATATATGCACCTCTGTGTTTACAGCAGCATTATTTACAATAGCTAAGATATGAAAGCAACCCAAGTGTCCTTCCATAGATGAATGAATACAGAAGAGGTGGTATATATACACAATGGAATATTACTCAGCCAGAACAAAGAATGAGATCTTGCCATTTTCAATGACATGGATGAAGCTAGAGAGTATATTGCTAAGTGAAATAACTTAGAGCAAGGCAAATATCACATGATTTCCCACATACACAGAATTCAAAAACAAAGAAAAAAAGAGACAAGCCAAAAAACAAATTCATTTTTTTTTAAGATTTTACTTATTTATTTGAGAGAAAGTGAGAGAGAGCAGTGGAGGGAGAAGCAGACTCCCTGCTGAGCAGGGAGTCCGATGTGGGACTCAATTCCAGGACTCTGGGATCATGATCCAAGCTGAAGGCAGACTCTCAACCAACTGAGCCACCCATCCACCCTGCAAAACCAAATTTTTAACTATAGAGAATACACTAGTGCTTACCAGAGGGCAAGGGGGAATGGGGGAAATGGGTGAGACAGGTGAAGGGCATTAAGAGTACACTTAATGGGAGGGGGAGCGGCAAGATGGCGGAGGAGTAGGAGACCGATTATCATCAGGTCCCAGGAATTCACCCAGAGAGCTATCAAACCATTCTGAACACCTACAAATTCCACCAGAGATCGAAGAGAAGAGGAGCAGCAATTCTAGGAACAGAAAATAGACCGCCTTCTGGAAGGTAGGACGTGCGGAGAAGTGAATCTGCGGCGACGGGAAGATAGACCCGGGGGGAGGGCCGGCTGCCAGCAAGGGAGCGAGCAGCGGAGCACAGACTCGGAACTGTGAGAAGTCGGCTCCACTGAGGGACGTCGCCCCAGAGACCAAGCGGGGGGTGAAGCCCCTGCAGGGACAGTGTGGTCTCAGGACCCGCGGGGACACAAAAAGACCAGGGGTATCTGAGCGCGACCGAGCTCCCAGGTCTCAGAGAGAAGCCGGCGGGAGAGACGGAGCTGAGCTGAGGTGTCTCTCAGCTCGGGGTTACCTTGGGCTGTGATCTGAAGCGCAGCCGGGCCACTGATCTGTGAGCGGGGACCCCACGGGCAGCAGACCCGGAGAGACNACGGGCGGCAGACCCGGAGAGACCCCCTCCTTCCTCCTCCGGGAGGAGTGGTGCGGGCGCGGCTGCAGGAATCCGCCGGGTTCGGAGATTCTAAACGGGGTCGCGCCAGAAACAGAGACACTCGGTAACAGGCCGGGTGAGCTTGGAGCGTGGCCGGAGACCAGGAGACGGGAGGGACTGCTTTTCTCTGAGGCGCGCTGGGGACTGAGGCCCCAGTCTCTCGGCTCCTCCGGG